>JAQZBX010005149.1:0-46278 GCA_029593785.1 Cabassous unicinctus
TACCAGCACCTCAGACCCTTTCCAGAGGTTCTGATTTAATTGGTCTGGGTAGACGGACTAGACAGTGGTGCTTTCCAAGAGCTCCCCAGATGATTCTAATGTACATTCAAGATTGAGACCCAGTTGGCATCTGGTGTATAATCTAAAATATTTTTGGTAGCTGTAGGGGTATGGACAGAGCTTCCAAGAAGAAATTAGCAGCCTCTATAAGACCTGTGTTGTAAATTTAACATATCACTTAAGTTTTTTAGATGTCACTCATTTTTGTACTTCCATCACCATTTTCACTGTATCCACCTACCTTCTTATACTGTTATTTCCTTGATATTGTTTCAAATCGATTACTTTTTTTACTTAAATTTGTTTAAAAAAAAAACAAAACACTAGTGGATTGGGATTAATGGCAAAGTGAAAAAAAAAAAGGCAGAAACAAAAGAAAATTGTGGTACCTTAGAAGAAAAGTCACCCACAGATAGAGAGCAGAGAAGTCAGGGAGGGACAGACTTGGGGCTGGAGACCCAGAATCCACAAGGCTGAGAACAAGATGGGCCTGGGTGAAAAAGTAGGTCCAGGCTTAGAGGAAAAGGGATGGAAGCTTGGAGATGGGGTTGGAGAGGAATAAGGGAATGCCAGGGAAAGGGATTAGGAACGTGACGCTGTGCCTTTAAAGGGGCATTAGGGTCTGAGAGAAGGGGAGTCAGAGGAAGGCATGAGGGCCAGTGGTTGAGGGAACTGGGAGACTGAAAGAGGCAGAGATCTGGGGTCGAAGATTAAGGCAGGGCAGAGTGTGAGGCCCAGGCAGGGCTAAAGGAAGGGGGAAGGTGGGAATGCAGAGGGAAGAGCTGGGGATGGGAGGGGCTCAGGAGGGCTGCACCCGGATGCAGTGGGGCTGTCAGCAGACCACCCAGCAGAAGCAGGCATTGGGCTGAATACTTTCCCAAGACTCAGCAATGCAGGTCACCAGAAAGAGAAGCTGCATTGTCATCTGTAAATCACCTAAAATCAAACCAGGAATGGCTATTTTTACACTTTGGGAAACACTGACTGATGCTCTAAAAGTCTTTCATTCTTTCCCTTTCACAACAACAACAAAATTACATGTAAACAAAGGAATGTAAATCCCCACCTCACTCGTTAGGTTCCCATGGACACACCAAAACTCAACAACAGCAAAAAGTAACATTACTTCTCTTCTTTATAGACACATCATGCTTCTTATCTGTATGAGCTCTTTTCCTTTTGAAGGAGCATCCCCATCAAAGGGAACATCTCCTTAGTCATCACCTGTAAGCCCAGAACACAATCAGCAGAGTTGACAAATGCCCGGCAACAAACACTGTAAAAACAGCATCTGTTATTAATGAGAATAAATCATCAAAATAATAATGTCTGAGCAAGCTGGCAAGTCATTATCATATAAATCCTTGTATATTGTTAAGTACAGTCATAAAACACAATACATTTTTTAAATCCTTGCCCTTAACTGAACAATGATGGGGGAGAGAAAATAATAATCTGTAATCACCAAAAATATATTGTTATTTCTCAGTAAAGTTTATTTCCTCTCTGTGTTTCATTCTAATGTTTTCCTCCCTTTTCCTAGGTGTGTCAAATCACAGATTCATTCATTCTCCAATTATAGCCAAGCAACTGAATCAGGCCAGCATACAGCTTGTCAAATATTTCAATTTCCTAAACTCATAATTCCCCACTTCTTATTTCTTATTCCCTCCTCAGTTTTTTGAGGCTTGCTACTTTCAAGATGACATGAGGCACAGCAATGAAGATGGTGAAAATGACATAAAAATCCTAAAACAGACAATGGGGGCTAAATTGTTACAGTAAGAGAAATCTAAAAGAATTTTGTTCACTGCTCAAAATGGCAAGTTCATCATTCATTTAATGAATAAATATCAATTGAGTACCTTCCATCAACTATCCCCATTAGCATATTTCACTTTAAAGCATACAATTTTCTATGCAATGTTAACTGACAGTTACTAGAGGAAAGTTGCAATATCCAAAAAATCTGCTTAAATATGGATGTGGCTATGTATATATATATATATATATAAAATACTGGAATAACCCAATTAACCATAACTGGGCAACATAATCCACACCCAACACCCATGAGCCTGAAAATCAGAGGCCCTACAAAATCAGGAACTGCTAGTATAATGTTTTGCATTAAGGAAAACCCTGGAGACGCAACTTATGAAGGACTATAAACTTTCAAATTATGGTCACACACAGTGATTAGCCACACATAATGATAAAGCATGCGCTAAAGAACATACAATTCTGGCAACCAACTTTTACTATATGGAAGGGCTGTTTAATCCATCAAACCATAAATTTATTAACCTGACATTTCCAAGAGTGCCTGGTACTTTGGCATGCACTAACGCATTAAATTTCCCCAAAATTCTATGATGTAGGGAACGGATGTGGCTCAAGCAGTTGAGTGCCCGCCTCCCACATGGAGGTCCCGGGTTCAGTACACAGTGCCTCCTAGACAGAAACATAAAAACAAACAACAAGCAAACAAACAAAAAAAAGCAACTCAGGGGAGCTGACGTGGCTCAGTGGTTAAGTGCTGGCCTCCCACATACAAGGTCCCAGGTTCAATCCCCAGTCCCAGTACCTCAAAAAAAAAAAAAAATTTTTTCTATAATGTAGTTACTACTACTATTATTATCCCCATTTCTCAGATTAACCAATTGAGAGTGAGTCTGAGGTTATATCTTTTATTCAAAGGGTCATTCAGAAAGTGAGGGAGTCAGAACTTGAACCTAAGTTTGCAATTCAAGCATTTTCTTTTTAAAATTATTATAGTTTATACATTAACATCTACTTTCTTCATATAATTAGCATCGTATGTATTACATTAGTTTGAATCTTGTTTTAATTCACATAAGCATAAATTGTCTCTAAGCCTCTAACAATTCTTAATTGGACTCTTCTCAGCTTCTGGTTATTACATACCACCTGTTCCTGCCTTTCCCAGGCTGTTTGTAGGAGAGTGAGAATTAACTGTCTTGGTAATGAAAACTAAAATTTAAGGGTCACTTTATTCATGCCAGTGAATAAGAATTTCACTTGCTGTTTCTCACTTAACCCCTACAACAACCCTCTGAGTTGTTGCTACTATTGCCATCATCAGCCTTTCCCCCCACCCCCCCACCCCCAAAAAAGGAAAGGAGGCACAGAGAGGTTAAGTAATTTGCAGGAGATCACACACATAAGGGAGAGTCACACCTGGCTGTCTACTTCCTCCACCCTTCCCCAAGCTATGGTCTGGCCAGGTACAAAGTTCTGGCTCCCTTCCTAACAGCCTCATCTCATCTCAAGTCTGGGCTCCCATTGGCTTGTTTCTCAGAGCTAGACAGAGAATGCTTTTCTCATATGCTGGTTTGGTTTCCTCCATCTTTGATTTCTCCCCAATAAGGGCCCTGGTACATCTGCTTTTTGCAGGTCTCTGCTTCTACCTTGTATTGACCTCCTGGGACACTTGACTGTTCCCAAAGGAGATGAACACACCTTGCTTAGGGTGTGTAGCAGGGCTCCCCTGGGACCATCTTTTCTATCAGGGGTTTCATCTTGTTCTTGCCAGAACTTCTTAAAGGAACCAAAGCTCTTAAAAATAACATTCAACATTTTAAAAAATCAGTTACTACACAAAGTTAATAGTGGTTTTGCCTTACGATGGCAAACCTGGATTTGTTTCACATTACTAGAAGATTTTAATCGCATTAGTACCTGCTGATATAATGTATTAAAGTCAGATTAACCTGAAGAGTAAAATTGACTTTCACCTCCCTGTCCACAAATACTCCCCGTATACAAATTCTACCCTATCAACAGATAATCCTTGCCAGGTACTATAGCTCCATGACACTGAGAGAAGTATAGCAAGGAAATTAACATTCCCTAAGCACCTACTATGCACCCAACATTATGCTATGTGTTTTACATGGATGAATTAAATAATCCCACAACACTCCCAGAAGGCAGGCCTTACCATTCCCCTTTTATGCTGGGGAAACAAGCTCTGAAAGCTCACATAATCAGCCTAAGGCCACCCATCAGGTAAGGAGCAGAGCTGAGGTTTGAGCCTATGTCGGCCCTAAGCCTCTTGCTGCAGGGTCCATTCTTCCTACCTGCTTCTCAGAGGGTTCCATCAAGAGCCCTGCAAGACAGGGCTTAACTTGCCTTTGACTACATTGCTGAGCTTGATGCGATCCTATAATACAGATGTTCCCCAAACAGTCCTGTGATCCCAATTCCCAGCTGGGTCACAAATGTCCCCAGGAAAACAGCCTTTTATTACTTTCCATGGGCTTGCTTTTCCCCTCTGTTTCATAATTTTTTCCCTCTCTTCTTGCTTCCTACTCCCTTCTCTGCTCCTTCTTTCTCTGCTCTGTCTTCCTGGATGTCTATGCATGCATGTCCCTATCTCTTGTCTGTGCGTGTGTTTGTGTGTCTATATGCATATAGCTCTGTCTCTCTCATTCTCTGTCTTACACACACACACACACACACACTCAAGCATACGTACACGCAGGAATACCTCGATCCAGCAGCCGGAGCAAGCGGAGATACCAGAGATACCACTGGTCCCAGAAGCGGTCCGTCATCCCACCCTGAACTCATCCTTCACAGCCAGTCCCCTCAGCAGTGCCTCGTCCTACCACCGCCGACTCGAGGGGGCCGGAAACACTTGACGCCGGGCTCATACGCAGTCTGCTCTAAGCAAATGCCTGCCTGCGAAGACAGCCACCAGTCCTCCCACACAGAGGCTGACTGTGCCGGGAGCCTGTTTCACAGCAACAAAGAACAAGTGCAGAACAAGCCGTGTGCAGACCGAGGCTGCATGGACCCAAGGGGAGGTCAGAGATGTAGGGAAGGGGGAGTCAGGGCGGGGTTTTGCAAAGAGGCAAGGCTCTAGGTGGTCTTGGTAAAGAAAATCTACAGTCAAGGCCATATCTTGAATTTCATTCCAGAATCTCCCGCCATCCTGCCTTTCCCTGCCTCCCACACCAGAGGCCAGCAGCTTTTCCACTAGGATGGGGGTGAATAGCCAGAGGCCCAGCCATCCCGGACTCAGGCCAGCACAGAAAACCTGGAGCTCTGTTGCCTGACCCTGCAACCACAGCCACCACCCTCCCACCCAAGAATACACATGACCAGAAGAAGA
Organism: Cabassous unicinctus; assembly: GCA_029593785.1. Lineage (NCBI taxonomy): Eukaryota > Metazoa > Chordata > Mammalia > Cingulata > Chlamyphoridae > Cabassous > Cabassous unicinctus. Next base: position 5,201 of record JAQZBX010005149.1, read on the forward strand.
CCACAGACCCTTTTTTCCTACTTCCCTGCATGGACCCTCTGTTATAGTGGAAAGTGTACAGTCTCTGAGTCAGTCATAGGTTCAAATCCTGACTCTACCACTTACATGTTGCCTGAACTTGATCAAGTTACTTCAGCTCCCTAAGCCTCAGCTTCCTCTCCTGTAAACTGGAGAGAACAGTATTTGCCTCACAAAGGTACAGTAAGGCTCAAAGGAAAGGAGGAATAGAACATTTCTGGTACAGCATCTGGTAGACGGCAGTGCTCAAGCATTTGTTCCCCCTTCCTTTCCAGCCCTCTCTCTCTTGCCAGATTCTCAGTTCCCCCCAAGTCCACACATCCCATGCCCTCTGCTCCTGCTCTTCTTGATAGGAGCATGCCCTCCCCACTGCCCCCACTCATCATGGCCAACCCCTCCTAACTTTTCCAAGGGCTAACTCAAATGCCACAGAATCTGGGCACTCTTCCCTGATCTTCCCTCCTCTTTATTTCATTGCTTTCATTTCACTTTTCCCTGTGTATATGACTTTTCTCCCTGACTTGACCATAAACTCCATGAGGAGAGAATCTGCTTTTTAATCATCTTTGTGTTCACCCAAAGTACCTAATGTAGTGCCTTGAACTCTGCAAGTGCTCAAGTATTCACTAATGAACAAATGAACAAGTGAGTCTGTGTACCCTACACAATTTCAATTTTATGGCCGGGAGAGGAGTGGACCATGTGGGCCTCAGCCACTGGGCCGTAGAAGGCCTGTGAAAGGAGGACAGGGAACCCTCTCCTCGTTCTGCTAGGAACCCATTAACAGTGAGCTGGCCACCCAGGTAGGGAGGCTGTTCCCCTGGGGGCTGGGAGCCCTGCTCACAGATGTGAAAGCTGAAGGAACCCCAGGTCTGGGATAGTCTGTTCCCTAAGCATAAATACTGACCAGCAGCCACATGCACGTTCATGGCACCTTTTGTCTCCATTTAGCCCATGCAAGCAATGCCCTCTGGCCACCCTAATAGAAATGCTGGCATCCCATAGAGCAGCTGGCAGAAGCAGCCTCCCTCTCCAGCTCTTCCTTGAGGTCGAGGACTCCAAAACGGGACAGGCTGCAGATTTCTGGCAGAACTCAGAATGGGGAAGAGGCATGTCCAGAGGGCAGGGAGGAAGAGGGAGAAAGGGAGCAGAGCACCCTCCCCACCCGCCTGCCCCTCCACCAGCACCACCCCAGCATCACGTTTACTCCTTCAACAGCGTGGGACTGAGCAGAGACACGGCTGCCCAGGAAGTTACCTCTCAGCTCTGTTAGTATTATTTTGTTATGACCTTAAATGGGCAAAACCCAGCATGTAGTTAATACAAGAATGCAAACCCCCCTCCTCTCTCCAGAGAGAAGTGTGCTGACCCGCAGAATCCCCTTCAGGAATAGCAAGAATCCATTGCTCACGCGTGTCCAGGACTATTTAGTTCACAAAGTACTTTCACATCCATCATCTCCTTTGAGCCTCTTAACAACCCTGTGAAGCCTCTAGGATGGGTGTCAATTTCCTCATTCTACAGAGGAAAAAAACCCATGTTCCAAAAGGTTAAATAACTTACTTAAGGTCAAGTGACAAGTAGGTGGCAGAGCTGAGAAACAAATACGTGCCATCTGTCTCCTCCCAAAGAGAAGTTCTGGGCTCTAGATTCTTTCCTGGGGAGCTGCTACATTTTTCACGGAGAGATGGAAGCCCCCCACTCCAGTGGGGCAGGGCCTGGAGAAACACAGCAGTTCCCAGACAAGAGTCCCTAAGGAGGCCCCTCCAGGGCAGTGCTGACCTGCCATGGGCACAGGCTGAGGAGGGGGCCTGAGTGTGGCCACTTACTGGCTAACAAACAGCATTTTGCCTTTTTCTCTGGCTCCTGACTTGCGGCTGCCAAGGGAAAACATCTCCATTGAGGATACCAAGAAGTGACTTTTTCTAACACAACTCAGGGGAAATCTGAAATGAGAAGGATACATAAACAGCCCCCAGCATGGCAGGGAACCTAGAAAGAAGTGGGCTATGGGAAGGGCACCTGACTGCGAGACGGAAAGCTGGGTGACCGTGAGGACATAAAATACAGGGCTCTAACACTGCTCTTTGGTGCCCCATTCTTTGGCCTGGAGGAAAAAGCTGGCCCTGTTCCCCTTCCTCTAGTAATCAAGGGCAAAACATTCCACACAGCCTCATTTTCAAGAAGAAAAAGAGAATAAAGACTGTTAAAGAATAATATGGGTGCAAGCACATCCCCTGCTAAGAGGGACCCTAATCTAAGAACACAAGCATTGCCCACTGGGTCAGGTCCAGGGTGAACCCATTCAGCCTGGGATTTTATTCAAAATCCACCTACACCCATCAGGCTGGGACCTCTGAAGCTCCCCAGCCAACCACTGCTCCTTTCTCCAATACCCACAGAGCCCCATAAGCCTCTTTTTAAATGTAGCCCTCCAGAAGTTGAATACAATGTTCCAAGAGACTGTCAGAGTTGCCATTTAGCCACAATACAATTAGAAAAGTCGGGGATATTGGCAAGGACAGGGCCTTGTTAATAGGTTTTTTGTGGTTGTTGTTTCTTAAATAATGCTTCCAGGGTGGCTCATTCTTTCATCATGGTCAAAGCAAGCACAGCCATTCCTACTGGCCATGCTCCCTCCAGCTTACACAGCTGGCTACAAAGATATGTTCTCTAGGGACAAGAAGCATCTCTGGCCAGCAGCAGCCCATCCACTCCAGAGGTCCAATGCCCATCTGGATGATCAACAGCATCACAACATAGATGTGTTCCTTTCTCTTCACTGTTCCTTATTCTTTCCTTGGCACTGTTCTTTCTCCCTCCCTCCAACATGAAAACACAGTGTTCCCGATCAGATAAAGCCAGCACAAGTATGGAGCAGAAGGCAAGCAGCGCTGAGGGAGGAGAGAACCAGTCACATCCCAAATATTCTTCGCTCATCTCTCTGGGACCACAGTAACACCAGCCAGCTCCTCAGACACATGGAGCTATCTGAAGAGTGAAGGCCCCGGCACAGTCGCTGATGTCTGTGAACCAAAGTGAAGCCCGTCCGCCAAAATGGCACTGTCCCCCAGCCCCACCCCAGGAAGTGGGTTCACCCAGGCTGCCATTTTGCCCTGCAAGCTGCGCCTTAGTTGCAACATGAATCAAACACTCCAGCAGACACCATCCTCAGCCACCTCCCACACCACTTCTGTCCCCTTGGCGATAAATCCCCAAGTGGTGAAGCGAAGCCTGTGGCAACACAGTCTCAGCGATGCCATCCACAGGGTGGGATGGACTCCCGCAGTCTCTCTCCTATGAGAGCCGGTGTCCCCAGGTGAACAAGTTCCTTAATGCCACATCTAAGGACAGCGTCTAGGACAAGCATCACTAGAAGCTGAAATTCAAGTCCACCTCTCCCAAGAGGCCTCCTCTAGCTAACCCCACTCATTCTCTATTGCAGAGGCTGTCAAAGTTTAATGGCAGCAGAATCATCTTAGAGGGTTGGTTATCCACACCGATAGCTAGGCCTCACTCCCAGAGGCCTGCATTTTTAACAAGCTCCCCAGAGGATTCTGAATTGCTAATCTATCTGTCCCTGCTCTCCTCTCTTACACTCAGCACCAACGTCATTTAACTATTTTGGTTGAATTCTAGAGTGTACCCCATCTTCCCATATTCCTAAGAGTCCAGAAGAGAGGGGGATTCTGAGTCCCCCATTAGACTAGGGGCTCCTGGAAGGTAAAGGGAGGTCCCCTCCTCCTCCTCCTCTCAAGGCTTAGTAAAGGGCCCATGCAGGGCGCTACAGGAAGGGGTTCAGAAGCTGCCAGCCAGGAGACTGAGAAATCAGCCTCATCTCTCTACAGGCTCTGCATGGTGTTCATTCTGCCACAGTACCACCACACATCTGTACAATGGCTTTAAATGTCACCTCAAATATCAAGCCAGGCAGCAGGAAGGAAAGGTAGAAGTTAATTAGCCTGCCTTGCGCTGGTTTTTGTGTCACTTGCATCCTGGCTCACCTCCAACATCCACTTGGATCTTTAAGTCTCCGAGGCCAAGGGAGCCCCCAGGCCATGGGAGACTTCGCACAACTGGGCTGGGCTCTCATCAAAAATTTTTAATGGAAGAAGCTGCTCTTCATTCAATATCTCCCTTACCCCTCCTCTGAGGATTTATAGTTCCCCCATCAGTCAACAGAATCCCCATGTCACCCTAAATCTCAAGCCATTCCGTCACCCCCACCCCTTCCCTGCTTTCTCTGCTTTATCAAAGCTCACCCATCCATCCTGTGCCTCATTCCCTCTTGACTTATTCCCTTGAAAAGTATTATTATAACTTCATCCCCTCTAAGGTATTCATGATGAAAGCTTAATATTTAAGCCCTCAGGGAGTATTTACATTTTGGCAAAAGTAGCTCCTTGGGTCAGAGAAAGGCTAGTGGAAGTTCAGACCTTAAGTAAGTAGGTATGGGGATGAATATTTGGGGGCAAGGAGGAGGATCCATTACTCTCTCTCCCCAAAGCCCTTCATAGGCATTTGTCTGTCAGGCCAGCCTGAAGAAGGCAATTTGCAGGGACTGGGGATTCTTCCACCCTCCCTAAAGCTCCCTTCATCTTCCATTTCTACACAGAACATGACACCAGGTTGGTTCCCCAAAGCTTTTCTTGAAGGAAAAAAAAAAGCTAACAAATAGTTTGAAAGACTACCTCATAACCTGACTCAAGAGGCCAGATAATCCAGAGAGTTCATTTTTGCTTCCTGTGTTTCCCTCTCAGCTAGTATCATAGCTCCCCATCCCACTTCCATTCAGAGCAAACTCATTTTCCTCACCCTTCAAAGGAGCAGTGAGACTCCATGACCTAATGCTGCAAGCTAGGGGGCCCATTTACCACCACCACCACCACCACCACCACCACCACCCAAAGTTTGGATATGTTTCTTTCAAATATTCCTCACATCTCTCAATCCCCAGAACTCACCTTCAGAAAATTCAGGAAAACTTGAGTTGTCAGTTGCTACATGTGAAACTCAGACCTCAACCCTGCCCACATGGAGCCCTCCTTTGGAGCATTCTCTCTCTTCACCTCTCTTCATCCACACCCTTCTCTTCTTCATATCATCCAAGAACTTTTACAAGTAGTCCCCTCAACACAACTGCTCAGTGAAATCAGGCACATACCATAATGACTAAGGCTGATAACAATAAATGTGAATGAAGTTCAGCAAGAGCAAAAAGATCCCACTCTACCAGCAAAGAAATACTAAACTATGGTTAGCATATATCTAAAAGTTTTTCCTACATTCTGGGGTTTTTTGTTGTTTGTTTGTTTGTTTGTTTTTGAAATTTTATAATCTGTGTATGTTCTTTGGTATAACCCACTGTTAAATCAGAATATTTGACTAACCTGAATGTCCTTACTTCTTCACCACTGGGCTGGGGAATGGGATTTGCCATTTGAATTCTCTCTTCCTTTGCTCTTATTTTCAAAAAGAAACCAATCAGTTACAATGATCACTGTTTTAGTTTCCAAGTTGCTAGAACAAATATCATACATTTGGTTGGCTTAACAACAGGAACTTATAGGCTCACAGTTTCAGAGGCTAGAAGGTGTGCTTCCTCCCAGGGTCAGTATCTTCTAGCTGTCCGGCAAACTTTGGGGTTCCTTGGCTTTTCTGTAACAGAGCAATACATATGGTGGCATTGTCTCCTTTCTCTTCTAGATTCCATTGACTTCCAGCTTCTGGCAGCTCCTTGAGGCTTCTTTCTCCATCCGACTTTCACTCTGCTTATAAAGGACTCCAGTAACATGGATTAAAACCCAAACTGATTCAGTTGGGCCATGCCTTAATTGAAGAAACATCTCAAAGAGATCTTATTTACAATGGGTCCACACCCACCAGAATGCGGACCAGGACCAAGAACATGTCCAAACCAGAATATATAATTCAATCCTCCACAGTCCTCCCTCTGGACTGCAAAACGAAATGTTCTTCCCACATGCAAAATACATTCATTACATCACTACATCCCCAAAGCCTTAAGCCATTTTAGATATTGGTAAGTTCAAAGTTTCATCAAAATCAGTAATGGGTGTGGTCCATCCTGAGGCAAAATTCTTCTGTCAGATGGACCTGTGAAATCTAGAAAACAAGTTTTCTGCTTACAATTTACAATGGAGGGACAGGCATAGGATAAACATTCCCATTCCAGAAGGGAGAAATTGGAAGGAAAACAGGGTTCACAGCTCCCAAACAAGTCCAAAACCCAGCAGGGCAAACTCCATTAGATTTCAAGGTCTGAGAGTCATCTATGGATGGTTGCTTTGTCCTCTGGGCCTGATGGAGAGGTAGTCCTACCCCTTCCAAGCACCTGAGCAGGGGCCATGTTCTCCCCAAACACTGGGTAAAGGACCCATCCACTCCAAGCATTGGGATGGCGGCCAAGTTCTCTGTGAACACGGGGGCACAGGTCCTACTATCTGTGAGCATTGCAGGGGACCCACTCTTCCCTTCCACACATGTAGGTAGCCCACTCTCTTGGTCCAAGAAGATCTTTTTGGTCCAAATCTTTGCTTCCATGGTTCTGCCCTTGGAGTCATTTTCCTTCAATTCATCCCTTCTCTATCCATTTCAGTCCAAGATGGCAGTAGTTCTGCTCATACAAATTTTGCAAAATCCTTATCAACTTTGCATGCAGTTTAAGTGGGTCCAAACCCTTACACAATAGAAATTTCCACAGATCCTTCCTGGATAACTGTACTTCCGATGTTGACATCCACTGGAATAACTAACTGGATCCAGATCCATGTTCAGCCAAACCCTCTTTAGCAAAGGGTCGTTCATTTAGACCCTCAAATGGGGCACTATCTTCTGTGGACTCATTCTTGAAGGCTCAGGAAGCTCCCTGATAGAGCCGCTTCTGGCCCTAGTCTCAGAGCACTCCATTTTCTCTGCCACTTTATAATGAGGCTTACCTTTCTTCCAGTTTCCAATGACACATTCATCATTTCCTTCTAAGGCCTCATCAATGGCAACTTTAATGTCCATATTTCTATTGACAGTCTCTTCAATGCAATCTAGGTTTTTTTCTGTCAAGCACCTCACAATTCTTCCAGCCTCTATCTATTACCCAAATCAAAAACCATTTTACATTTTTAGGTATTTGTCATAGCAGTGCCTTACTTTCTGATACCAAAAACTGTTTTAGTTCCCTAGCTGTTAAAACAAATGCCTTACAGTGGGTTGGCTTAACAACCATCTTAACTCATGGTTTCAGAGGCTAGAAGGCTTGCTTCCCCCCAAGGTCAGTATCTTCTGACTGGCTGGCAATCTTTGGGGTTCCTTGGCTTAGCTGTCACACGGCAATGTACATGGCAGCATCTTTTCCTTTCCCTCTTAGTTCCACTTTCCAGTTCTGGCAGCTTCCCGTGGCTTCTTTACGCATCTGACTTTCACTCTGCTTATAAAGGACTCCAGTAATCCAGATTAAAGCCCAACCTGATTCAGTTAGTCCACACCTTAACTAAAGTAACATCTTGAAGAGATCTTATTTACAATGGGTCCACACCCACGAGAAAGAGGACCAAGACCAAGAACATGTCCAAACTGGAGTATACAACTCAATCCACCATAATCACCTTACTTTTTGACAAATTAATTCTGCTTATGGTTCTTAAAAATAGTTGATTCCCACAAATTCTATAAATAATCTCTTTATAACCTTGTTTATGCTGTTATGTTAATTTACAAGACTTCCAGGTGCTAGGAAAGGGTTCTGGAATCAGGCCAAGAGGATTCAAATCCCAAATCTTCTTCCAGCTGAATAATTTTGGGCAAATGATTTAACTGCCCTGAGTCTCAGTTTCTTCATCTTTTAGATAAAGATAAGGTTGATCTTATAAAACTTGAACAACCTTCATAAAAAATAAATGAGATAACACATATATAAATTGCCAAGCAATGTAACTGATGCAGAGCAGGAGCCTAAAAATGTTGGCGCACCCTCCTACAATAGAAAACAAGTTCAGGTCAGGTTGAAATTCTCCATTCATGTTACTGGTAATTAAATAAATAAACCAGTAACAAAAACGGTGTTCATTTTGTCATCGAAGATAGCTTTAAGCAGAGTGGACATTATGAAGTCCCAAATTAGGGACAAGTCATCACTCCAAGTCCCCCCAAGTTTCCCTACCTACCCTTTCAGGAGGGGCCAGATTCCTAAATCGTACTTTTCCTCAAAAGGGGAAAAAAAAAAAAAAAGCCCAACTGCCTCAACTCATCAGGCTTCCTCCCTCTGCCCTAACAGTGGCTAGAAAGTTGCAATAGAGATTTAATTATGAAAAATCCTTTGGTGATGGCCCATGTGAACCATGTGGACAACCCTAAGCACTGAGGGTATGGGAAACTCTGTGGAGTCCCCTGAAGAAGTTTCCATATAGTGAACCCCAAAAATTTGGCTTCCCTAAAAGTCAGTCAATCCTGGACTCATATTAGATGCAATATAAAGATCTCCATAAAAAAAAAATAAAATAAAACATCAAGAAGAAAAATTTGTATAGTCTTAGGGTAGGAAGGTTTTACTAAATAAGATATAAAACACAACATATTGGTTTGTAGATGCATGTTTTTAATCTCTGGAAGAATACATAAATCCCTTAAGGAAAATAGGTGGCTGGACAACAGCGGTGAAAGGGGCACTTTCCATTGTATAGCCTTTTACACCTTTTGAATTTTGACTCTTAGGCTCTATCACCTAATTTTTAAAAACTTGCTTTAAAATGATGGAGTCAAGAATCAATCAAACTATTCTTGGAACTCAGCTGCTATGCTGTGAGGACATGGAAAGGCCTTGGGCAGGAGAGCCAAGAAGGGCCAGACCCCCAGCTAGTCTCAGCCCCAGGCTGTACCAACTGCCACTGGGAGTTGAGGTCATTTTGGTGCCTCCAGCCATCCCAGCCAACACCACAGGAAGCATAAGAACTGCCTGGTCAACCCTTCATAATAGTGAAAAATGACAAATCGTTGTTGTTCTAAGCCACTAAGTTTGGGGTGATTTGTTACAGAGTAATAGATAACCAGAACAGGTATTGGCTTGTCGAAGGCAGTTAAAGACACAGGACAGGATGAGAGCACCAAGGAAGTACTGAAAAGAATTCTGTCTTACTTCATCTAGAAGACAAGTGGGCGGCCAGTCTTAGGCTATATCTATTTATCTTAGATATCTACCTATCTTAGAATTAGAATTCTAAAGACCCAGGGATGTCATACAAGATACCCATTTAACATGCTTGCTTGAATTTGAAAAAGAAGTCAGATTTTCTGTGACAGGAAGTAAATATATCTGATTTGGCTGCTGGCTTTGACAATGAGAGCTGCCTTTGCCAATTCATTTAAATTTGCAGTTCCAAGATTTTGAAGAAAAGATATTTAAAGCTTGTATACAATATACAACATGCCTGAAAATACATTCTTTGCAGCTATTTAAACTTATGGCAAAAAGTGTTAAATGTCTATCTAAATGTGTGAGGGGCTATATAGCTTTTCAACATTCTTTTAGGACATATATAAGCAAAAAAGTCTGAAACCCACTGAACTATGGTATATCCACATGTTGGAATATTATGCAGCTATTTTTTTTTTTTTTTTTTTAAGAATGATGAGGCATTCTGTGAGTTGATATGAAAAGGTTTTCAGGATATATTATTGGGTTAAAATATAAGTTATGTTACAGTATATTTAGTATACTTGCTTTTGATTTCTTAAAAGTATGGTTTCAGACTTGCTTATATTTACAAAAAGAAGCACTGGAAGGCTTCACAAGAAACCAATACTGATGGTTACTTACAGGAAGAAGGGACAGGGTAGACAGGTATAGGAGTCAGATAAAGACCCTTTCATATTGTATTAATTTTTTAACAATGTGAATGCAGTATATTTGTGAGGTTTCTTTAATAGTTCTCATAGCAAGAAAAGAAAGGAACAGACAAAATTTCAAAAACATGAACAATGTTAAAAAATAAACCAGAAGACAAATATTTGCCCTGTTTATAACACATCATAAAAAGGGTTACCATCTCTAATTCACAAAGAACTTCTAAAAACCAATAAGAAAAAGCTAACCTAATATCAACATGGGTACAGAATATGAACAGGCAATTCACAGAAGAATACAAATGATTGATAAAAATTTTTAAAAAGATGCTGACCTTTACTAGTGATCAGGGAAATGCAAATTAAAGCAATAACACTAAGCTACTTTTTACTTATCAGAATGGCAAATATATATATTTGTGACAAAACTCTTTTAGAAATCAATTTGGCAGTACCTATCAACATTTCTAAAGTACATATCATTCAACACAGAAATTCTACTTCTAAGACTCTTACCGAAATATCTGCCCTTACACATATATTATAGTGTTTTCTGCAATAGCAAAAAAAAAACAAAAAACTGCAGGTTATTTAAATGTCCAACAATAACGGATTTGTAAGGTCAATGTTATATTTTGAAGCCATTAAAAAGGACAGGCGGTTTTATATACAGTGACATGAAAAGATATGCATGATATATTGTTGGGTAGAATACAACTTGTAAAATAATTTGAAATACTTTGTATATCCCATTTTTTGTGAAAATAGATATAGATATATAGATAGGCATACACGGACTATGAGTGTGTATTTGAACATGGATAGAAAAGGAGTTCAAAATGTCAACAGTAGTTATCCCTGAGGAATGGGGGAAGGTGGCTAGAGAAGTGTATTTTATAAGCTTTTTTGTAATGATTTTTACCATAAGCATTTGTTACTCAGGTAATTTTCAAAGTACTTAAGTATTCAGTCTGACTGAAGTAGCAACTCAGATCTTTTCTGGAAAATGGAGTGTTCCCTCAGGGCACTACTTCCCCACTCACAGAACCTGGAATGTGAAATGGTCCCCCAGAGAACCCACAGGTCATAAATAAACACTGTCCAGACTTATCCACCTTTCCAAGTGGCTGCAAATGAAGTTCCATCTCTAAGTCATAAGAAACTACTATTCATCCCTCACTTTGCTTCACATCCCTTATCATAATAGTCTGAATAGTCTCTTGTGAACTTAATGAGAATTCAGTAAGAACTTCAACACTTCTTACACCATTCGTAGGCTACTTAGACAACTCGGTGGACTTTGGCCGGCAACAGCACCTTAAACAACTATGGTTTCAGATTCCAATTCTAAAGGACAGTGACTCTCCAGAGCTTAGTGTTGAAGATCCTGAGGCCACAAGCAGGATGGATGGGGGAAGAGCAGCATGGTCACTCAGTGATTTCTGCCATCCCAGCCCTGGGCTGACTCACTGACACTTAGGTGTTAAAGTCTGCTGTCTCTTCTTAGAGTGAGTGCTATACTTCAGTTTGGAGAAGGTGAAGACAGCAAGTGAGGAATGAGGGTGAAAAAAGATGAAAGCCTACTGTGACTATGTCATTAAGTGGTTTGTCTGTCAGAAGACAAGTGTAGAGACACTGAGGAAAGAGAAGAGGCCCTTAAAAGGTGGAGATGTGACTCCAAACAGCTGCAGATGGAAGACTCGGAACATGTGGGCACAATGCAGGGCTGAGGTAAGCCCTGGGCCTGGGTTCCATCTGTCACATCTCACTGAGGTCCACAACCCGAGGAGTCAGCAAGTGTGCCTGCATAAGAACATGCCTTTCATAATTTTGAAACATCCAAGTGCCCGTTAATTGGAAATTCACTCTTCTTCTCTATCCCCCCAACACCAAAAACAGAAAAAATCCAAAGCCAAAAAAAAAAACCCCAGAACTTCAAATGTTGTAACTAAAAACACTCAATAAACAAAGCCAGTCCTTGGGCTCCCTCAGGGAGTAATTGTCTAAGAATGCTTCTTTTCTTTCAACTGGTGAGAGAAAGAGAGAGAGACAGACAGACATGCTAAGTTTATGTGGAACTCATCTTGAAAGCATTAATTTTTCCAAACACTGATGTGCAACTTGTGGGCTTTTCTCAAGCTAGCGGCAGCAGGCAATGAGGAGGTTGCTGAGGATACGGTACCCCACCCCCATGTCTGGTCCCTGTGGCACTGCAGGGGTTCAGAGAAAGTGGTCATGGTGAAGCCTTAGGGGTGGGATAGGAGTTCAGAAGGCAGGAGCCCAGGCCCAGCCACCAGGACCTACCAGGGAGGGGCTGCACTGAAAACGTGGGGTTGGACAACCCATTTTCAAATTGGGGTGAGAGAAGCAGAACCGAAATATTCTCCTCTTTTCCAGGCCCATTCTCTAGGGGCTGAGTTGACAAACAACCAAAACCTCCTTCTTCTTCACCCATCCCTCACCACGTGTAGCTCCAACAATCACACACAGAGGCCCAGCAGCATAAGAGGTTCTGCTGTTTCTGGGTAGGGGTGTTTAAATCATTTCCCCTTCTTCTCCCCAGTTTGGGATGGCAGTCCCCAGTAGAGAATACTATTTGGTGATCCACAGTTAAACTGTTCTTTGTTGCAAGTCCATTTTCATTGGGGATTGGGGACATCCTCCCTTGTCATCCGTTCACAGAGAACAAGACACACCAAAGGCATCCACTAAGGCAAGGAATGGTCTCTTCACCTGTCTGACTAGGGTAGACTCAGCCAGGTTCTCCCAGCATCTGTCAGACGGAACTAGACATTTTCCAAGCTACCTGCTAGCACCTGGGCCCACCCACATCCAACAGTTTGCCATGATTCCCACTGGAAATCAATGCCCTCATCCTCCCACCACCCCCACCCCACCACCATCCCCACCCCACTACCACCCCCACTGAAATATTTTATCACCACCAAGACTCTGGAGCTAACTGCCTTCGTATCCCAATTCTACCACTTATTAGTTGTGCGACATTAACAAAGCTACTTAATCTCTTTGTGCATCTGTCTTCTTGTCTGTAAAATGAGGATGATAATAGTGTTTACATAAGTTAATAAATGTAAAGGGCTTAGAATAGTACCTGTCACACAGTAAGTGCTACATATGTGTTTATGATTTTAATTACCATTATCATTATATGTTCAGCTTTCACTCTTCACGCTAAGCTATCTCTTTCTCTGGGCTATTACATATATGCTCTTTCCACACCTTGGAACATGTTTCCCACCCTGCCATCATCTAGCTCTCTGTGCTAATTCTCCAGCTCCTGGTGTAGATACTGCTTCCTCCAGCCCTTCCTGACTCCCTAGGTTGGCTGTGTGTCTCTGCATATGAACCCATGCCACACTGTACTTACTCAGTACCACGTTCTATTCCAACTAGCTATATGTCTATCTCCCCCACCAGGTCCTGTTCATTGCTGTATTTAGAGAAGGCACTCTATAAATATGTATTGAATGAGGGATCAAACAAATGAGTGTGTGAGGAATAGATGAAAGGAAGCTTTCACTTCTTCAACAAGCATTTCCTAGGTGCCTACTCTGTGTCATACCCTGGACTATGCCTGAAAATGCACAAAGGAACAGAACTCTTGGGCTCACAGGAACAGAGTTTCTGCCTTCTAGCAGTAACTCAAGAAAAAAAGAGAGGGTAGAGATGGTCCTGTCCAAAAAAGGAGGTCACCAGGCACCAGAAGAAAGGGGTGGTACTCAGAGGGGAGTGCAGGTTTGAACCCAAGATCCTGTTTATCAACCTGCATGTGAGGAATAAATACAGCTTTGTATGACCTATGAAAAACAAAAGGGAGGCTCTTCTTCATAAAGGTGTTTTATTTACCCAAGGAGCAAACTAACTCTTTCAAGAGAAACCCTGGTCAGGTCATTGCATCACTGCTGTCTGCAGACTGTCTTCATGAGGCAGTAAGCTCATATGGACAGAGATGACCATCGGTTCATTTTTAATTCCCATTCCGCTTCTGCCTCCCTAGCATGGTGCCGTGGCCAGGATAAAGGGACATTGAAGAATGCAAACGGGGAGTAATTCACTCCTTTTATATCGCTTCTTCCCTTCCACATTTCTCATTATGAATTTTAGGTTTGTTTATTCCCTAAAGAAAAAAAGAAACATCGGGGGTTAAAAGAGTGTTTGTTGTTTCTTCCACTTTTCTCTTCTGAAACAGAACCAGCACCACCACACCGCCCCCCAAATAAAACCGGCTGTGTGATTCTGGAGAGGATCTACTTGGCTGTAACTTTGCCAGAAGCTTTTGATAGCACAGGCTCGCTGAAGGAAAAAAAGGAAACAGAATTTCTACTTATAGTAAGAAAAAGCTGAAGCAACTTTTCCCTTGGAGATTACATCATAGATACTTGAGATTATGTTTTCCATCCTGGTTGCTCTAGAAATGAAGGAGGACAGGATCTCTCCCTCAATAAAAAGTCCAAGACTGGCCAGCTCCAGAAGGGCAGTGGTGCTCCTAAAACCCAGAACAGGGAGCAGGGAAACTCTGGGGCACTGTACTAGAGCAGCTGCAGCACTGCAATTGGACACCTGTCCTGGAGAAGGATTCAGGTAGAGCCGTGCTGCCACCATCACCCACTCCAGGCCTCAGTTACCACCATCATGACCATTTTGAGGGTCATCTGCGGCATATCATATTATGAATTTTGAAGGCAGAAAAAAGTGAGTTGGAAATATCTGCCCCCCATCATTTCCATCCTTCTCATGGATAATGAAGAGTAAACCTGTAGGCCTGTGACTTGGAACCAAAAAGGAGAGTGCCCTTTTACAATGAATATTAGACAGAGAAAACATGTGTGGATGGCTATGTCAATATATTTACACGCATGTAGGCATATGGGTGTGAATACACAGGGGTGTGTCAGGGGTGGTACAAATTAACCTGAATAGCACTGGAAAATATAATCCTAAGCACTGAACTTGTAGCTAAGGAAGCTACATCTCAGGCATCAGATACAGTCTCCCTGGGAAACTAACTGGACTGGGAAAATATAAGAAAGAAGGGCAATTTGGGAACTGACAACTTATTTTTTACTAATATCTATGAGACTGAATGCATTCTTACATGGTGGGTGCATTAAAACATTGCTCATTAAAATGCTACTGGATCTATTTTAAATGGCATTCACCATGGGGAGATGTATCTGTCCTCTTGGCTAAGCCTCATTTCCCTTGATGACAGGCCAACCAGAGTGGGTGGCCAGGAGAATGTCACAGAACCTGTGTGTGGATTTCTGCTAGGCCTTGGACAATAGTCCACAATGGTATTCTTGTTAATAAGATGAAGGAAAATGATTGGGGTGAGAGTATGTTGGGTAGACTTACTGCAAATAAACTGTAGGGCCCAAAGAGTGTTTATTAGGAGGAAAGCATGAGGTTTAGATGGGATGCAGATCTCTAGTGTTAGACTGCTGTGCTTGACCCTAAAACAAAGTAATTTCCTTAAATGAAGAGATCAAAGATATCCTTGTAATATGGGCAGATGACATAAAATTGGCATAGTGGGATTAACAATATAAATAGATGACCAAAATCAATATGTAAAAGTATCTCAGCAGATTTGAACACTAGGTTAAAATTAGCTAACAAATTTTATATCTAAGATTTATACATTAAAAGGAAAATGTGCACATCACTCACCTAACAATACCAGTACTTTGTATCCCCTAGGAAAACACCTGGACATGAACACAAAGGAGTTATGCTTGTGTACAAAAGCTCACTGCAGCACTCTTTATAAGAGTGAAAACAAAACAAAAAGACACAGAAATAACAAAGAGGAATTGCTAAGAAATGATGGTATACCCATACTGAGAAATACTATGTAGATTTCCAAGACATATTGTTGCATGAAAAAGTAGCAAAATTATATGTAAAGTATGACATGTTAGCCTCATACATACACACCACAAATTTACAAATTTCTACAGATATGTTCCTATTTATGTAAATGCATAGAAAGCTCTGGAAGGTGCTCTAATAACTGATAACAGGGTCTACCTCTTGAGAGAGACTAAGTTGGGATGAAGTCAAAGAGACTTTTGGCCCTACCTGTAACATCTGAAATTCAGAATGTATTTATGGTGAACTTGTGTAAGCTTTCTTTTAAAGTAAAATCTTTCTTTTAGCTTTAAAAAAAAGAAGTTTAAAAATATGGTGGTGCACAAATTCTTGGGCTTTCAGTTACCACAAATCTAAGAGAAGTCACCTTTATGGATAGACTGCAAAATGCTAACTCTCACTTTACAGAGTACATTACCAGTTTGTTGTCCAGAGACCCTGCAAATTCCAGGGGTCACTAAGCAGATCACATCTGCAGTACTGTGTTGGATTCACTTCTAAGAAAGTAGGATGTAATTAGAGGGAAGACATAGCTATGGAGATTCTGAAAATCATGATGAAAGAATAATGACTGAAGAAACTGAGACTGTTTAACCTCAAGATAAGACAGGTTCCTTCTAATATTTGAAAAGTTATGTAGCTGAAGCGGTAAAGTTATTTTGGGTTATTCCAGAGGTAAGTGATAGGACGAGTAAGTAAAAGTAGTTTCTTTTTTCTATTAAAAATAAATAAAAGAAGAAATAAGTATTCAAGTAAAAGATTTTATAGAAAAAGACACTGCATTTCATTAGAAGAAAAGCTAAGTAAACTTTAACATCCCTAACAACTCTAATATTCTATAATTCCATATTTAGGCTGCAGAATCAATTTTCAATCAATGCATTCCCCCATCAACTCCAAATCCCACAGGTGGTATACTATACCACCAGGTGGCAGTAGATGCCTTGGACTCTGGGTTCTAATCGTCAGGTGTCGTCAAACAGAAACGAGCAGTTTTCCAATACTTTTTAAAACAAAAAATAGTGATAATAAAAGAGCAGAACACAAGCACTGAGCCCCAAAGTAGCCCCTTTCAAAGAAACACCTAGGTTAATTCATAACCTTTCTCACTATTTCATCACAATAATCATTCTTAACCCAATTGCTCTTTCTCTTATACAGGGTCTACAGAGACCCCGTATCTTTTTCTGTGGCCTCCCCTCCGGTGTCAGTTCTCCCAACCTCCACACAGTTCTCGATCCCTCCAGCTCCTCTGGATGTAAAAAGGCCCTTTGCTTCCCCCACAGCTGCACAACATGTCTGCTACTATAATCTTGTTCCAGACCCTAGGAGAAGAACCTTCAGGAAGGTCAAAGAAACACCCCAGCCACTTCCTGCTTCTAGCTTTCCTGTCCCTGTATCCTCACAGCTGAAGCCCAAAATACAAGCATGCACCAAACAAAAACAGAATAGGCGAGTAACTGAATCTCTACCCTGACAGCATGAAAGTATATGATTATCTTTTCCCAATTAGAAGAGAATTATCTCCCACCCAGCTCTTTAAAAAAAAGAAGTAACTTTTCTTTCCCTTATCCATCCACAGATGTTGGCTTGGGTGTTGCCTAAAATTTGAATACAATCAACAACCCTTGTCCCAGTCCCTAGCAACCTACAATGGTTAACAATTGCCATGGTTACAGATCACTTCAGAAAACCTGTTTCTGTAGAAGCTTGTGAGTGAATGCAAATGAAATGAGATTTTTAAACTGAGATTTAAAACAATTTGATCACAATAACCATCTACCTAAGTCAAGGTCCTATACTTTTTTCTTATCTCAGGTGAGACATCTCTTCCAGGAAGCCCTCCTGGGTGCCCAGAGTATTTTGCTTGTCCTAGTTTTGTGCTCCAATAACTTCCTGTACCTGCCCTAGCACAGTCTTTACCACACCTGCTTCAATGGCCTCTTTACCAGCCTGTCTCATGTTACACTGTAGGTTTCATAAAGGCCCAGAAGTACTTTCACCACTGAATCCTCAGAATACAGTAGGGCCCAATAAATATTCATGATAGGTTATAAATATGCACATTATCAATTAGCTAATCAATGTGGAGCCAAGTCCAGGCAGCTGTTCCACTGAAGTTAATATTCATCCATTCCATAAACATTTAATGAATGTCTTAAGTGCCAGGTATGGTGCAGGATGAATCAAGCCCAGGTCCTGTCCTCAAAGAGCAGGCAGTTGAGGAAGGTGGCCAACACAAGAAAGCAAATACCTAGGGTACAAAGTAGACACAGCAATACCGTAAGAGGAGGGCTAACAGAGAATGGGAAAACAGGGGCAGGGACACAGTCACCAAGTAGTTCGAGGCAACAGGAATTAAAATTATGAGACAAAGTTAAGAGCCTGAAGAGTCTTGAATAATACCTTTAATTGAATAGTTAAGCAGAAGCATGCCAAGGTCAAACCTTGTGCTTTGGAAGATTTATCAGACATAAATGGGGAGAATTGGAGGCAGGAAGGCTTGAAGTCTACTGCAATAGTCCCAATATGGAATCATAAAACTTCTGAACTGGGAAAGTGCGTTAAGATTGGCAGGGTGGGGTCAGAGCCGAGGAATTCCTGAGGAAGAGTGGGGATAGTTGAGGATGATCCCAAGGGGTGCACCTGAGTGGGCTGCACTTAAGTGGGCAGAAAGGAATTTAGCATTTGTGTGTGCATGGTTCAGCTGTGGCTCTCTGCATGTGACTATGTATGTGCAGTGTCCGTGGGCAAGCGGTCAGCCCCTGTGGGGAAAGCGTATGAACAAGTGCAGACATGAGTGGGAGTGTGACAGGCTTTAACTTCTCAGGAGTTCCGAATCAAAGGGCAGCCTAAAGTCCCTCACCCCTTTCTGTCCTTAAGTATTGCTCCTATCTGCAAAAGCCTCCTGAATTCCCCTAGTTGTCCCACCCACTCATGGCACATGAACCTCAGCAACCCACAAAAGCAGAGAAGCAACAACATGGCAGGAGCCATTGCACAATCATGTCCACCCCAGGTCTACCCTTCTCTGCCCAGCCTGCCCCAGGAGAGACAATGCCTGGTTCTAAACCAACACCAACAAGAAGTGAGAGAGCACCAAACAGGAGTGAGAGGCCCCAGGTAGTAATTATGACTCCATCACTAATTCCCCGTAACCTTGAGCCAGAGGCTTAACTTCTCTTAATCTCAGTTTCCTCAACTGTGAAAAGGACAAGTTTGGACTGGAATCAGAAGTTGCAAACTGGAGGCCTGCAGGCCAAATTCATCCTGCAGATGCATTTTGTTTGATCAAGACAATGTCTTTTAATTTGAATAGTTGTCAACATTTTAAAAATCAGGCTATTTCACAAAGAATATGCATATTTTCAGCCTCTTTGGAAACACTGGAAGATCTGGCAACACAGGACCCACATGGTGTCAATCAGCTGGAGCTGAGTAGCTCCGCACCCAGCTTAGATGGGGCACACACTCTCCAGTTGCCCACAGTCACCCGCTTTTATGCCCCTGTAGGTATCTGAGTTCACACACTCAAGAGAAGATGGTCTAAAATATTATCACTGTAAGGCTCAGAAATTGGGAACAGTGAGCAAAAGGGCCAGGAAACTGGCAGTGAATTCCCCACAAGGGAGGATATGGGCTTCTCAGAGGAGCAGGGGCTTGCTGCAGTTGATGACAGTTCATTAAGACGTGTGTCAGGCCTGCCCACCGTCCTCCCCAACCCCCACCAAGGAGGAGCAAGGTAGGATGACATCAGCTTTGGACGCAGTCATAGAAACCCCATCATGAAGCAATTTGCCTGCCCAGCCACTCTAATTTAACAATTAGCTTAACAGCCCTGGTCAGGCACTTGCTGCTGGAGCTGAGGAGTGATTCTGATCACCAGCAGCTTCATCCTAGAAGCATCAGGAAGTCCTCTCTCTCACAGCCCTTGCACCAACTGGATCTGCATCACTACTCACCCAGACAGATATTCTAAAATATCTCCAAAGAGGTTTCACCCTCTCCTTAAGCTTCCCATTTGGGTTCCTTGAAAATTCTCCCTTGTGTCCAAAATAAGTGTCTCCTGCTGCAACTTCAGCCCATTCTCTGTTAGTCTGTCCTGCAAAGATTCTGGCCTCATCTCAGGAGGCATGTCAGGCCAGTATGCTCAACTCAAGCACTTCCCTGGCCCTTTGGGAGTTTGGGTGTGGAAGGAGGCCCCGGGCATGGACCACACTGCAGGGATCACAAAGCCGGCAGCCATGGGCCATACTGCGGGCAGATCCTGCCCCAGAGCACAGGTCTCAGGCACTGGGCTGCTTCCCACCTGCATCACCAAAGGGCTGCTCAGGAAGAACTGCACAATGCAGCCACCCTGCTCCTGCCCCCAAGTCCTTTCTCAAGTTGAACCCTAAACTCCAAATGCCAAATTTCAGAAAGAGAAAGAGACATTGTTGAGGGGTTGTTGAAAAGAAGAGATTATAAAGTCACAAGTCCACATAAATCTGGACGCTATTTTAAAATACAGTATTTAGAATTCCAGGATAGATGGGGTGAGGCCAGGGCCTAAAATAGCAGACCCTCAAAGAGGAACGCATCCCTTTGTGACTAAGTTGAAATTTCAAAGAGGCGGTAGAGGAAGAAATGGCACGTAAAAACGGAACAACAACCCAGGAAATTAATCAGGCCAAAAATAAAACTGATGGATGCCAAGGCCAAGGCCAATTGCAGAAGTTGTTTTGATATACCAAAGTGAGACCATGAGATGGAGGATCAATGGGACCAGCTGGTGGTGCTCCTGGTACAAGGGGTGTCCTCGGAAATGAAAGAACACAGCAGAGACACAGAATAAATTCTTTACATAGATTATTTGAAGGGGAAGGCATCCCAGTCTTTAGAGAAGAGGGTTTTGGGGAAATGTCCGTCTCAACATGCCCTCCAAAATGGACATGAGAGAGGTCTGGGTTAAGACAACAGTAAATGCCCAGCAACCTGACTGACAAATAAAGTGTAAATGAATCACCAGGACCATATGGCATCCACCTGGGAGTCCTAAAGGAATTCAAGGGTGAAATTGTGGACCTGCTGGTCAAAATGTGTAACTTCTTATTACAAAGTCACTTATGCCCTAGAACTGGCAGAGTGCCCACATAGCCTCCATTCATAAGAAAGGCTCCAGGGAGAATTCCCACTTTCATACTAGAAAAGTTGGCAGAATATGTATTAAGAACAGGACTACCAAGCATGTGAGCAAGCATGACCTGTCAGAGAAAAGACAGTATGGCTCTTATAAGAGCATGTATACTGGAGGTTTGGAAGAAGTAAATAAGAACGAGAGTTAAGGAGAATCTGTGGGTATAATTTACATCAATTTCAAGAAACTATTTGAAAGGTACTATACTAAAACCTTTTAAAACTTGAATAATGATAAGATAGGGAAAACAGGGCACTGACTTAGAGACCAGAAAAATGAGAGGATAAACTGATACTTCTCCAAATTATAAAATAAAAAGTGGGGTTCCTAAGGAAGCAACACTAGAACCGTACAACATTCTAATAAATAAACTGCAGGAGAGAGGTAACAGTGAGCTCCTCCACAGGTCTACAATCTTCCAGGCAGGAAAAAGATGTTGATCCAGAGAAATGAAAGGAAGATCTTTTCAGGTTATAAGGGTTGACGTTAAAGAGGAGACTGGATTTCAATGTGACGGCATTTGTCACATGACAGTTCCCAAGTGTCCTCTCTCCAGATAGATAAATTCTGGGCTCTGTTCCCTGGACCTTGTAATTGGGGATTCCAAAACCTACATATACCTGGAAAACAGGAACAAATCCAGATTTAACTCCCATAAAACTCTTCTGGCTAGACTCTCAGGGAGACTGTGCATTGCATTTGGTTCAACACTGACCACAGAACAGCCCTTCTTCCCTCACTAGTAGGGCCCATTCATTAAATAGCAACTTCATGTTTATAAACCTAGGGAAGACATTTTATAGAAAAGTCAAAATGATGCTATGAACCAAGAATTCTAAAACAAACAAAAGAGGACATGATTGGATTTACTCATTCCTTTGAATTAATTTTTGTTATTGCTTCTCTATCTTGGGCAGAGAGCCCAACATACCCTACCTGCCCCACTGTGTCTCCCTTACCCCATCCCATCTACCTATTCTGCTTCTCCTACTGCCACCAACATGAGTAACTGTATATAGCCACA
This sequence comes from Cabassous unicinctus, assembly GCA_029593785.1. Lineage (NCBI taxonomy): Eukaryota > Metazoa > Chordata > Mammalia > Cingulata > Chlamyphoridae > Cabassous > Cabassous unicinctus. The sequence goes on from JAQZBX010005149.1 coordinate 27,166, forward strand.
TGATAAAAGGCCATGTGATACTTTCTCAGCAGCTACAGCAGTACAATCTCTGCTTATGGAAGTCTCAATTCCTTCAAAACTAAAGGCAAAACAACTCTCCACAGTCATCTCACATCATCATGGGGCTCTACCATTTTAGGCTTGAGGTCAGTGTCTTGCTGGAAAAGGCAGAAACACAAGTTCTGTTTATTTTGTGCTGAGGCACCAGCGATTGGCTTGTTCTAATATAATATGGTGACTATGCACATAGGTTCAGATCATGGCTCTACTAATTACTAGTTGAGAAAACTCAGAATTCAATTTTTCATGTGATTATAATAATGATTGCCTACCTCAAAGGGCTGATCTGGGATCAATTGAGGTAATGTTTATAAAGAGCTTAGTCTAAGAGCTAGTGCCTAATAAGTACTCAATAAATGTTAGCGTGTACTAACAACATCTTCCTAAACAGCAGATCTATTACTTCCTTGATTTTCTCCTCAATCTAAATGTAGCTTTTAAAGGTCTTTTGATGACTAATACTAGCTTCCTCTGTTCTACAACCTCTCAGCTCTCAGTTGTCCCTGTTTTATATTCTTGTGCAGTATTTGCTTAGACCTTTTGTATGTTGTTTTATAAATTGTGCAGTTATTTCCATGTGCCAATTTGTTGCTGCCTGTTCTTGGATAAAGTTTGTGTAGAAATAGGCTGTAAGCCTGGAGTTTTACCAGGAATGATCCATTAACTGCTTCCAAGAGACTCTACAAGATGACACTGTCCTTAATGGATTCATCAAAGTAAAGAGTGTGCACACTGAAACTAGACTTTGTCATTACTTTGTGAGCAGATCCATCGTTGGATAAAGACTCATATTAACTAAGCTCACAAGGCTGGTGTATATGCCAGAAGCTCCATTATTGAATAACAAACAACAAAATACAACTGTCACGGGACCTGGATTGCTCAGATCAGTATGATCAGTATAGGCTGATATACCAAGGCCACCAGCAGAAAGTTGCTTCATGAGCAATAATCAAGGTCAGGGGGATCTGCAGAAAAACTCATGGCTCAATGGCAGCAGGCCATGATGGATGAATGTATCTACCACAAGATTAGAGTTAGACCTGCCAAGTAACCAAAGAGCCCTGATGTGTGACCAGGGCTTGAATGGGCACTACCAGTTTCTAACTTGCCTTTCAAAACTGCCCAGGTACAATTAATTAGGTTTTAGATTACAAAATGACAGTCACATTCCAGCCCAGCATCCTTGAGATTTTTCCCAGGTCATGCTAATGGAGTCTCTTCTCTACCCTCACTCATCTGCAGAATATCTCCCATCCATATGGGATATATGGATGGACCTATTACTTTAACCCTCAGCGGCAGCCTCATTCCTGTTATTTCCAGTTTCTTGGGTGGGGGCCTTCACTGTCACCTCCATGTTCCCTCTATGGGCAAAATTCCCCCAGGTTAGGAATCCTCAATTTTAATTCATGGTTCTTTAGCAAGTAGAACAAGAATTCCTAAGCAATAGGCACCTTATCAATGGTGTAGCTGTAGACATTTGCTTTCATTAACAGGAAGAGACGCACATTTCAAGCATTGATTGGGGAGAGTGGGGGCAGGGGGAGAGGGAGAAAGAGAGACAGAGGCAGATATTAAAAAAAAAACAAAAAAAAAACAGACCAGACTCGAGAAGCAGATCTGAACAGAACAATCTCTGATGAAAATCCAGGAAAAAGGGTGTACTGAGATGCTGTCTTTACAAGGACTTGCCGAAGGAGGTGTAACATGTTCCTGGGTTGTATTTAGAAAACTGACATCCACTACTTAAAAAGGAACAGCTCCTCTTCCACCAAATTGATCCGAGCCAATACCCTTTTCTCCTTCCCTGGTGTCTTAACAGCCCGTGGAAGAACATTCAGCTTTAGTCCTTGGAAGAAAGTAACTTGGAACCTGGCATAGAAATATGCTTTATTCCTCCAATTTCAGAAGCCTTAAGCCAGAAGAGATCTTCAAGTGGTCTTTTAGGAACCTCGCTGGCTCAAGACTTGGTGTGTGTAGGTCACATTGCCATTTTACTTGGTTGTGGCATGATGGAAAGAACCCAAACTTTGGAGCCAGACAGACATAGGTGAGATCCTAGTTTTAACAAGGTCTGGAAAATCACTTAGTCTCTATGAGCCTGTTTTCTCAGCAATAAATGGGAATAACTACTACCATTCAGAGTTATTTGGAGGACTATAGATGACATTTGAAAAGTGCTTTATCAGTGTTTGCTCTCGTTATGAGGGACTTTCCAGATAACTTGGCACCCTATAAGAAACAACACCATTAAAGAAGTGGCTACAAGGTAACACCTAAGCAGGCATGAACACCATGCCCCACTCCCATCCAACTAGGCACAAGGCTACCTCCCTCCCCTTCTTGGATGCCATTCATTGCCCTCCTGAATCCAGAGTTTTTAACATTAAAAAACCCTTGGAAGACAGACAAAAAAAGTGGTGTGGAGAGGGTAAAATAAGTCAGAAAATAACCCTAATTAAAGCAGCTTCAATCACACAATTATACATCTAGAAGGGACCATAGCAATGACTCAATACAACCCTTTCATTTTACAGGTGCAAAAACCGAGACCTAGAAAGAAGAGACAGATCCAACTCAATAATAAATCTATCCTAAAACCAAGACCTCTAGGATTCTGTCAAGACCCTCATTCACTATCGTGCACTCCAAAGATCCACTGAAACAGACACATGAGGCAAGATACCAGAGGAAGGAAATGTCAAGTTTATATTTACTTAGCTCCTACTGTGGAAACAACATTGTGATAGGCACTGAGACCTGCAAAAAGTTCCCAGCTGTCCTCCAGATGCTTATTATCTGTCTAGCTGAGGAGAAAACACCTAGCATGTGAAACAGCAAAAATGAAAGTTTTGTGATAAGTCATAGGACATGTTCAGGAAGATCAGAGATAGTAACAGAGTGATGTCACAGAGGTCTTCTTCCCCACATGGAGAATCCCTTCTTCCCCTCAACGCTCAGGCCTCAAAACATGGCTAGGATGGGAAAAGACATTCAAGCCAAGGTTCCAACAGGAACAAAGTCTTGGAGTCTCCACTGAGCATAGTATATTCTCATGTCAGTAAAGGGAGAGCTCCAGAAGGTTCTCCAAAGACCTGGTACCTACATACCTGCCTGCTTCTTGGATGCTTTACTGTGGATGATAAGCTTGGTGCTCAGAGTAGACCTTGAGGACTCCAGGTTTCTCAGCAATCAACAAGGCACTAAGCAAGCCCCCTAAAACACACACACATGCACAGCGATGGCAAGAGTTAGCCACTCATACTTCTCTCTTCCCACACTCCATGTCAGAAAAATTCTCTTCTGGGCTCCATCAGGCTCTGTCCATTCCATTGCTCCAGCAGCCTTCATCCCTCCTCTCCACAAAGGAGAGGTCTCATTCTCGGCGTTACCCACAGAGTTAAAAAGTGTGTTTCCACTGCCTCTTCATGATCTCTGCCTTCACTCCACACACTCCATTTTTTATGGCAGTCTCTATCCCTAGACCTGGAAGAGCAACCCCCCCCCAAAAAAAACCAGAGGTCAAATCCATCTGACTGTACTAACCTCAATCCTACCTTCATCTCATTTTTTCCCACCCTAATTTTCCTTCTGCCCCATCTCATCAACTCCTTTCTTTATCTTGTAATGCATATATCTTATAAGCTGCTTTAATTCTTTTTTGAAGCAAGATGATATCTAAATACATGCCTGCCAGCCTAACCCAATTGCACAGCAGCCTCGTCCTCCATCACTGACTCTCAAAATTCACCCTACCAGACCTAGGTCAAATATTACCTTTCCTATAAACCATTCCGTAAGTAACTCCCCTGAAATAAAACCAATCTCCCTCCCCTCTGAAATTCAACTGCATGCAGTATGTATACTTACCTACGCCACATTACAATCCACCCTAAACCCTGCTAAAAAATTAATTTTGCTAAAGCAAAGCAGCCCTACCATGTCATTCCCTTGCCAAAAATTCTCAGTGGCTCCCCACTGCACAATGAAGGAATCCCTCACTTTATCACCAAATTACCTCTTCAGCTTGGTTTCCTATTTTTGTCCTACACAACTACTAATCCAAGCTGCCTGCTTTTCCTCAAGCATGCCCTGTTCTTTGCTACAAGTAGAATAAGAGAAGCAGATAGTGTGTGCTTCTCTCCAGTGCTGCCCCTAGGCTGCACAATATATAGAGGAACACATGTATAGACTCAACTCTGAGAAATTCCCAGTCTCTTCGACATTTTAATTATATTCCCTCAATACTTCTTCCTCTTTCTCGTCTTTCTCCTTCTGTTAGGGCTCCATGGGTTTATCGTCTCCCAGGGTGATACAATGGAGAGGACACATACTATGAAAGTAGATATATAAAACATTTTAGTTCAAATCCTAGCTCAGCCACTTAACAACTGTGTGTGATTTAAGGCAAGTTCCTGGCCTCTCTGAGTCTGTTTGCTTCTTTACCTTAAAAATAGGGACCACAGAGGATGTTTTATAGATTAATTGAGATATTGTGAAAATGCCCAGCCTTATGCCAAGAACACAAATGTACTCAATAAATTCCCAGTATGATTGTTGGCCTTGTTATTATTCATACTTCCATGTCCTAAAAGACAAAAGCAGGAGTCAGGCTCCCACTTCACAGCTTAGGTCTCCAGTCTTGACATAGGCACTGCTCAGGGTTTGCAGGCCCTTTCCACATCACAAATCACATGCTTCCTCATGCCGCAAGTAGAAAATGCCACCTTGTGTCCTCCTCAGACTACCAGTCAATAAATCTCCTCTTCATCCCTCCTCAACTCCTTCAAGCTCCATGATTTTTTTTCCTTTTGTAAAAATATTTCCCAAATGCTTCTGTCAATACGCATTATTCAACTGTGTGGCAAAGGGTCTAAATCAATAGACAGTACTTAAAATCCACCAGGCTTCTCTACCATCTGCAAACATGAACATCTACCAGCTTGATGCTCAGATGAAAAATGAACTGTTAGTTTGGGGTGGAGGCAGGCAGGGAAGGGGTTTTTGCTCTAGCTGCCTCATATTTGAGTCCCTGGCTAAACACAAATATTGCATGTTTTGGATGGAGTGAGGGGTAGACTAAATCAACTCTAAAGGTTAATTTTCACTCTATAGCACACGCAGCAAAAGAACCTCCCAGGGGCTCAGAAGGTAAGTATAGTTTGGGGCTGTCATTGGTGTCATTGTGCAGACCAAACATTTCAGTTTTAATCCTAATTTCACAAGTGGTTTGGACACTTCAGTGCCACAACCTGCTAGGTCACTGGGGCTGCTACCTGTGGAAAGGCAGGTTACACCAGGTGGAGGCTGGCAAGGACAAGTGCAGTTTAGTTCCACAGGTACAGATGGGTGGCTTCCTCCATGAAGAAAGACCATGCCCCTCACCCCCCACTGCCAGTCGATCCTAGAACTAGCACCTGGTTGAATTAAAGTTATCCACTCTTCCTCATCCTACCCCCTTGGTGAGGATTTTCAAAATAGGTGCCCAGAGCTAAAGGAAGAACAACCTGTGAAAAGTTTTCCTCTGTGCAACATTAGCTAGGCCCTATAGATATCAGGCCTTTGGTTTGGCCTCCTGAAAGCCTCTGCTAACTGTGAGCTGAGCTCACAGTGTTATCAGGAGGCAGGTGGGCAGTTAGGAGACTACGTTAGGAAGCTCTTATAAGCAATTGGAGATAATGCATTGATCCAGTTATGTTGATCCATGAAGATGGGCAAATGGAGGTAATTCCAGTGGAGGAAAAGTCACTTAAGGGCTCTCTAGCTCCTTTTTCTTTTCTTTGAAAGGAAAATGAGTGGTCTTGGCTGTTTTTATCTCCAAAAATTAGAAATTTAGGTACAAAAATATAAAATATAAACATTCAGCCTGAATACATGGAGGGTATAATGTGTGTTTGCTCTGTTATTTAGGAATATTCAATTCTGTTCTATAGAAAACAAGAGAAACAAAGAAAATTAAGATAGAGAAAACTAAGCAGAGAGTATAAGCAAGTAACTCATGAGACATGATAGACACAGATAAAATAAGCAGAGTATGCATGTACTGAAAAGAAGCTAGAAAGAGAGAAAAGGACAAAGTAGACACTTAATATTCATGCCACACATCAGTCAGTTATTTGCTGGTGACACCCATTTAGGCACCACAAGTCCTCTGCCGAGTTGTGCACATAAAATCCATAGCTGTTCATCAGGCTAATTGGTAAGCTACTGCTTCTGGTCTGGCTTACCTACCCTAGTGATTCTCCAAAAAAGGCATCTTCTGCCTGCTGTACCCTCTTGCTCACCCTCAATTCTGATTCTCATAGCCATATTATCAGCAGAGAAGGTTGACATGCCAGAGAGAGAGACAGGACATATGACCATTTGTAACAAAGAAGTCAGTTACGTGGTCCTTCTACTCACTTGTACCCTATCCTTAGTGTAAAAACTTATCCCATCTCTTTCCAGTTTTATTTTTTTCTGTACGTTTTAAATTGATTCAATAAACTATCGTTCTGAATTTGGCTATGAGCCCTTCTGCTCCACTCTGGTTAGGGTGCCAACCATGTACAAAGCATACTTGGAGGTCACTATTGCACTGAAGTCATTTCTCATCACAAAGTAGGTGGGAGTGGAGTGGGGTAGTGGCAATAGTCAAGGTCAGGGGATATAGAGAGGAAAGGTGCCAATTTCATGTTGAAGTCAGAGCAGGATTAGGGCCTTAAGGAAAAATCATTTTACCAAGATACAGTACATGAGTATCCTCTTTTCGGCTCTATCGCTAAGAAGTTGTGAACTCAGCCTCTTGAAACTCAGTTTTCTCATCTATAGCAGTTAGACCAAATTTTCTCTAAAATCCCTCTGCATCTCCCATTTTGAGATGTAAATTCTGCATCCAGCCTTTGCATCACAGCTAATACGGCAACCTTAGGAAGGAACCGTATGGGTGTTCGTGTAAAGCAACTGCTGCTTATGTAGAGCACAGAGATCACCCGGCTCCTATATTAGCAATGGGAAAGTAATAGATAACAAACTCAGAGTGAGGTTGGAAAAAAATTCTTTTGTTTCCAAAAAGCCTCGTATTCATCCAGTGGACTGGCTATCTTCTATTTGTCTCTCTAGATCCTCCCCCATCCTTCTCCACCCTGTTCTAGGTACATCCTCCATCCTTTCGCAGCCTGCTCTGTGCACCAGGGGACTGTCTGGACCGTATCAGGGCTCCCTTGACTCTGACATCCTGCTGAATTCAGCCATTGGAGAGCTCCAGCAGGAGATGAGTGGGAACAAGGAGAGCGAGACTGGGATAGTTTTCCCTGCTCCCTCCCTGAAGGGTCACGATGGGCAGTGGCTGTCCCTTGACCTCAGGTCACAACTCCTTTTAACATAGCCCTTCTCCACACAGACTCTCTGCCTCCAAGTTCTGGTACCACTTACTTCCCTCACTACTTCAGGTCTAGGGAAACTAACATGCCCTTTTTCCTGGCCCCTGCTCATATCTTTGTGGGGAAAAAAATGTCCATTAAAATTTCCTCCAGTTATGCAGCATGACTGTGCCATGTGCTTCCTGCCAAGACCCTGACTGGTATATCTCCACAGCCTCATCTTTGAACTACTTGTGTCACCCTTAAAATCTCTACACCTATGCAACTCAACACATTAAGGACTTTCTCTGGTGCAGATGAATTCCCAGACAGAAGCTGATTTGTCTCTTTTATCCGTAGCCCTCTTCATGCCAACCTGTTCCACTTGAAAAGAAAAAAGCATCACAATAGTTACAAACCTCTGAGTAATAAAACTGCTTAAAAAAAAACAAAAAACTCTACCACTGAACTATATCCCCCCACATAACTAATAGGCATCAACAAGATGCTTCATCTTTGTATCTCCATCATCAGCTCAGTCCTATTCCTTCCTCAAATGGGTACCAGTTTCCTTCCACAAAATTTTATGTGATCTTGGAACTCATGCATTTCTCCCAATTCCTCAGAGATAAAATGTTCTCCTTTGTGCAATCAGTGACTCCAAGAATAAACTCTCCCATATCAAGCCAAAAAAAAAAACAACCTCTGAGTGTGGATGAGCAACACAGCGTTCATGTCATTGTCTAACCTGCTTTATCACCCAACCTGATGACTCAGCATTTTCTTCTTAGAGATGAACTTGTCACCTTCCTACTCACAAGCCTCTCACTGACAACACCCAGGCCATCTTCCCTGGGAAAAGGGTGTCACCAGGGGCCTGGATCCCCAGCAAACATAGTTCCATCCAGTTTCTCTCACACGCACCACAAACTGGAGGGTGACCCCTTGGATGCTACTAGACAAGTTAAATCTTTTCAGCCCCAGTCTAAGCTTATCACCTCAACTTCTGGCTGTGCTTCCTCTTTAATAATAATAGCAATAATAAAACAGTTAGTGAGTATTTATGAATCAGACATTGATCTAAGCATTTTATTTGTTATACAACTCAATCATCACACAACTGTATGCTATAGATACCTTTTATCTTTATCATCCCCATTTTAACCAAGAGAAAATGGCACAAAGAGATTAAGCCACATGCCAGGATTTGAGCCCAATCTGGCTCCAGAGGCTGTACTCTTTTAATTTATTTTTTAATGTTTTATTATGAAATGTTTTAATCATACAGAAAAGTAAAAAGAATATAATTAGTCCTCATACACCCATAATCTAGATTTAACAGTTAACTTATTCCATATTTGCCTCATCAATTTTGCTGAATTATATTAAAGTGAATTACAGACATCATGACATTTCATGCATAAATATTACAATATGCATCTCTTAAATTGAGGATGTTTTCTTATCCATAATTCTGTTATCACACTTAAGAAAATTAACAATAATTCCTTAATATCACCTAACAACCAATCTATATTCATATTTCTCCAACTGTCCCCCCCCAAAGATATGAAGTTTTTCATGACTTTTTGCATGTCCTGCTTGCATGGGCCAAGTTGATATTGTCTGGATTGTTCTAATTTTAGTTCATTTGCTGCTGAAGCCACACCAGCACCCACCCCATCACAGCTATATACTCCTTGCTGTGCTTTTCCTTCATATATAGTCTTTAAAACTGAAAAACTTCTCTCTTGCTCTAGTTCTCTTTCTACCCCTAATGCAAACCAATCTTTCCTGAGTGGAAAAGACCCACCTCCCCAATTTAACTACAGTGCAGCAAGATTAGGTCACTCCCAGATTCAGAGATTCTAGACTCCAAACCAATAGCAGTCCTAATGTACAAAACTACATTCTGTTCCTCAGTGCCCAGGTCATGCACCAGTCAACAAGATGTCTTTGGACACCCTCTCAAAAACCTTTAGATGTTCCCCCACCCTTGGGGAACAATTGGGGCTTCACAAGGCAAATGGGTCATCAGTATTGTTGATTTTCTCCCTGCCTCAGACCTTCCTGCTTCATCCTCTTTGACAAAGGAGAAAGAAGATGAAGTGAGGAGTTGTCGAAGATGAGTACCGAGAAGAAGGCATCAGGAGCCAGGAGTCCCTCACATGTCTCTAAATACCAAAACCACACATCCTGCCTCTAAAGAGCTGCCAGAGAAGAACCACATCATGTCGTTTATTGACTTAAAAAATAAGAAGTCTTTCACCATCTCTCAGCAATTTAAACTCCTACTTGTTCTCTAAGACTTAATCAAAATCCCCTCCTGAGTTTGATCGCTCATCTATGCTTCCTTAGCAACCTGTGATGAGCCAGTTGCAGGCTATGTCAGGATGGGCTCTAATTATCTGCTTTCTTGGCTATCTCCCCCTACAAGACTCTGAGCACCTTGAGGCCAAAACCGTGTCTTATTTATTTCTGTAACCTCAATTCTTAACACAGGACCTGTCATACACCAGTCATTTAACAAGCTTGGGTCAAATGAACTGAATTCTACCACTTCTTCCAAAACCACCCATGGTATCTTGCTGCCAGCACTATAGTGTGCATTTTTCTTTGCTTTAAAAAAAAGAAATCCCCAATTGCTTCTCAGTAGCTCACTTGATAACTGAAGTAACCAGAAAACACAATAATCAAAAAACTTTGCATCTCTGTTACAGAAAATATAGGTCTGCTTTTATTAGAGTTGTGTATGTCAATCCTATTATACCATGATTCCTGAAAGGTATGCCCAGGCTTTTTCAATCTTCACCATACCAAAGTCAGTGCTTTGCATATGGCATGCCCTCAAGAAATGCTTGTTGAATTGGCTGACGGTGTCCATAATCTGAGCTCAAGGGAGAAGTTGACCCATCTGCCAACTATAGGTACAGTGTGTTTGAATTATGTTAAATAAGTGACAAAGTTAAGTGAGGAAGAGAATTACCAATTCCTCCTGGAAGTGGGCTGAAAGAAGGGCTTTCTTGCTTCTGAAATGGCCAAACATCTTGTTCTAAATACTGACATCTGTTTGTCTCCAGCTTGCTGCTTCCAATGTTTGCCAACTGGCCGAGAATGTTTGTGTCTTTACCAACTATCTTCCCCTATCATGCCCACATCACTTCCTTCCCAAGCTGGCAATTGCACTGGCTCTATAGCGTAAGCACTGTGCGGGCACCAGGGCAAATGCCCTTCCCCCAGAGGAGGCCAGGCTCACTGCCTCTGCACTCCAGACAAGCCTGCCATTAAAGAGACCCAGGAGCTCCCCAACTCTGCAAAAATGCCAACAGAATCCCAATCATAAACCCCTCCTCTGCTTCTCTCCTCATTGCCCCCTTAAATCACATCTAATCTGGCCACCATGACACTGTTGAAGATACTGAATCCCCACTCCAAATGCATGGGTCCTTCTGGAGACAGACTGATAGGCCTTCCTCTGGTCTTCTTACCCAGTCCTCTGGTGTTTGACTCTTTTGACCACCGACCTCCACTCTCTTCTCTCTTCGTGTCCTTACCTCAAGCTAAACCAGCTCTCCTCCTGCTCTCCACACCCTCTTGAGGTCTCACTGACTCTTCTTTCTCTCCACCCTCTAACTCTGAGCAGCCCTCAGAGTCATACCCTTACATCTTCTGTGCAGTTCCCTCTACACACTCCTTATGCATTACTCATAGAGCTTATCACTCCCTGAGACAACTCTGCTGCCTTATCCAAAAACACCTTCTTATGCTTAAGGAGCCTCATTCTTTTTCCTTTACATCCCTCAATGCTCTAAGATGACCAGTTCCCAATAGTATGTCTGGTATTCCCAAATCCATGGCTCAATTCTGTTCCCTACTGTATATTTCAGTCCCAATGTCTTCTGGACAACTGCATTTCATCACCTGCTCTCACCACAAACTCAATGTCTCCCCACTCCAAAATTAGCTCCCTTTCCCCTATGTCACTGTTTCTTCCATTGGGCCTGCATTTTTCCAATGCACCAAGGAAATGTGTGACATTAAAAAACAAGACAGGGGCTGATGTGGCTCAATGGTTGGGCATCCGTCTCCCATATGAAGGGACCTGGGTTTGATCCCCAGGACCTTCCGGTAAAATAAAGAAAAATATAGAAGGCACCCAGGCCGCTAGGCCCCACGGGCGGGTGTGCCGCCAGGTCCTGCATATAGGCATGCCAGGCCCCACTGAGCCACGCAGCAAGATGATGATGTAACAGGAGAGTGACACAAGGGAGAGCCAAGACGAGATGTGCCAAAAAACAAGGAACTAAGGTGGCGCAGGTGGTAGGACACCTCTCTCCCACATCAGATGTTCTGAGGATCGAATCCCAGTGAAGACAGGAGGAGAAGGATGAGAAGAGAGGGCAGGAAACAGACACAGAGAATTGCTCAGCGAATGGACACAAAAACAGCAAAAATGGGGGGGGGGCGGTTAAAATGGATAAAAGTAAATAAATAAATCTGTATTTTGACAATGCCCCCAAGTGGTTCCCATGAACACAGTCATAAACCGCATTCTGACTAAGACTGAGTCCTAGCAGTTGGTTACAAGATAAAGACGACAGTGCTAAAAATATGAAAATACCAAAAGGTGGCTTTAAGTAGAAACAATAAACTGTTACAAAGCTCTATTGTTTCAGGATTTTTACTAAAACCATAGAAGCAGGGTGGATCTCAGAGATTATGGTCTAACATCTTATTTGGCAGAAGAAAAACTGAAGCCCAGAGGGGTTTATCTCCCTATCCAAGGCCACACAAGTCCAAGGCAGAATGTTTAACCGGAGTGACAAAAGATGTCCTTTGTCCATATTGGTATTAAATAAAATAAGCACACAGGCACAGAGGCTTAAAACAGTACTTTTCAATACTGTAATGTACAAATGAATTGCCTGAGGCTCTTTTTAAAATGGGGAACCTTATTCAGCAATCTGGAGGGCCTGAGATTCTGCATTTCCAACAAGCTCCCGGGTGGCTCACCATCTACCCTACAAGTAGCAAGGTCTTAGAAAGTACAATAACTGCTCTTCTGTTTTTCTAAATAAATGACCTATTTCTTTACAAAGAGCACATGTGCTCCAGAAAGCAGCCCACCCGTTTTCCTTAGCCACGCCGAGTGAAGTGAGGGGACTGCCACATTTCTGCCGCCTGCTTCAAGCCCACTAACCGCCTGTTGGCAGTCAGCAGAGGGGGAGCCCTAGTGGGGGCACCAACAGGCTACCCTCGACTGCTACTGAAACATCCATGTTGAAAAGTGGGAGGGGATGATGAAAATTGAGGATTTAAAAAGATGCAGCCATATATTTCTCTTGAAAACATATTTAGAAAATTGGGGATGATTTCATTTTGAAGGAAATTTTCAAATTGAAAATAAATGTCCTGTGGTAGAAGATGAACTGTGGTTAACGGTACAAATATGAGAGTGTTCTCTCATAACTATAACAAATGTACAACACTAATACATAGTGTTAATAATAGAGGGTATATGAAAAAATATACCAAGTGTACCCTACGGACCATAGTTAGTGGTAATAGTCTGATCATGTTCTTTCATAATTTGTAACAAATGTTCCACAACAATGTAAGGTGTTGGTGGAGGGGTGATGTACGGGAATTCCGCACATCGTGCATGATTGTTTTGTAAGCGCACTTCTCTAAGAAAAAAAATGAAAAAAAAAAATCCTTCTCTGGAAATACATATAGAACCAAACAAAAGGTTTTATTTGGAATTAGGAAAAAGACGTGCTTAATCACCATTCTGATGAACAAAAGCTGGATGATGCTCAGGAGGAGAATGGCCTGTGGCTCCAAAGGGCCCCTGCTCCTCACTGCCTGGGCTCACACTTGGTTCCCTCACTTAAGTGCTGTGTTGGAGCAAGTTATTTAACCTCAGCATCCTCCTCTGTAAAATAGGGTTATTCTGAGAATTAAATGAGTTAGTACAGGTAAAGCATAGTAAGATGATGCCTGGTACATCGTGGGCATTGAATACAAATTGTCTATAAATATTACCAGAGAGGTAAGCGCAACCAACAAACCACCATTTAGTGGGTTCACTAACCACTGAGAGCTCAGCTTGATAGTAACAAGGTAGAATTCTCTATTGTACCTGCCTCCCCAAGGCTCATAGGCCTCCTCTAGAGAAAAGAGACACATACAAAGGCCACCCACAAAGTCTTTTCCAATCATCTTGGGGCATCCCAAGTGCAAGCCGCATGGCCTGTGATGGGGCATGTGTGTTCAGTGGGTCATGTCTCCTTACTTGGTCCCCCACTCCTAGCAACCCTCACTATCAGAGGTCCCGCCTAAGGGGTGTGCAACCAGAGCAGTCACACAGCTTCCCGTCGCAGAGGGCTACCATCTTGAAATTCTTAATCATGTAATCTTTGAATTTCGGTTTCATAAGTGAAGTTCGATGGAACAATGGGGCATGTGCTAGGGGCTTGGGGTCTAGGTTCACAATCTGCCTCCTGTCATCCCCCGGGATGGGTCTCAGCCTCCCAATCCCCATACCCTGAGGCCCTGAGACTTGCCCAGCCTTTCTATTCCTACCCCTTGGTGGAGGCCTGAGCACAGGCATGGGGAAGGTCAAGGTCAGGCAAACCCCACAATGTCTCAAGGCAGGGCATGGTGGTAGCCATCCCTCCTCTGGGCTGGCATGTTAAACAGTTGACTCAGCAGGAACAAGCCTCTCACCCACCCCCAATCCAGGTACCTAGCTTGTCCCAGCTCTTGCAATGCCTTTGGAGGTAGCCAGTTTGCTACCAGCTTGGGTCAAGTCAGTGGGCCCATGGGAAAAGGCGATGCCTGGCTCAAAATATTTGGAAACCAGAAGTCAGATAATATCCAGAATATATAAAGAACTCTTACAGCTCAACAACAAAAGGACAAACAATACTCTTAAAAAATGGGCAAAGGACTTAAATAGATATTTCTCCAAAGAAGATAGAGGCATACCTCATTTTACTGCATTTTGTTTCCTGAGCATCACAGATATTGCATTTTTTACAAGTTGAAGGTTTGTGGCAACTCTGCATCGAGCAAGTCTATCAGCATTATTTTTCCAACAGTATGGGCTCACTTCATATCCCTACGTTATATTTTGGTAATTCTCACAATATTTCAAAATTTTCATTATTATTAGACACTTAACAAACACTTACTAGACTACAGTATAGCACAAACATAACTTTTATATGCACTGGGAAACTGAAAATTCATGTAATTCACTTTATTGCAATATATGCTGTATTGCAGTGGTCTGAAACCGACCCTCAGTATCTTGAGGTATGCCTGTATACAAATGGCCAATAACCTTTTCAATAAATGAAAAGGTTTCCACCATCATTAGCCATTAGGAAATGCAAATCAAAACCACAATGAGATACCACCTCACACCCACTAGAATGGCTATTACAAAAAAAAAAATTTTTTTAACTAGAAAATATTTGTCAGCAAGGATGCAGAGAAATAGTAACCCTTGTACATTGTTGGTGGGAATGTAAAATGGTGCAGCTATGGTGGAAAATAAACAACTATTATATGACCTGGCAATCCCACTTCTAGGTATATATCCAAAAGAATTGAAAGCAGGGACTCAAACAGATATTTGTACCCCAATGTTCATAACAGTGTTATTCACAATAGCCAAAAGGGAGGAGCAACCCAAACGTCCATCAGCAGATGAATGGGCAAACAAAATGTGGTACACAATGAATATTAATCAGCCCTGAAAAGGAATGAAGTTCTGATACATGCCACTACATGGATGAACCTTGAAGACATCATCTTGAGCAAAATAAATCAGACACAAAGGGACAGATATTATATGATTCCACTTAAATAAAATAGCTAGAATATGCAAACACATAGAGACAGAAGTGAAGTAGAGCTTATGGGGCAGGGGAGGGGGAATGGGGAGTTAATGCTTAATGGTGTAGAATTTCTGTTTGGGGTGATGGAAAAGTCCTGGTAATGGATTGTGAATGTGATTAATCCCACTGAATGGAATGCTTGGGAGTGGGTGAGATGGAACCATTTAAGTTATATATTTCTACAATGTAAAAGGGGGGGTGGGCAACTAAAGAGACAATGACGATTAAATGCAGTACATGATCCTGGACTAGTTCTAATAACGGATGAGAAAAGGCCCAAAAGGATATTATTGGAACATATGAAAAAAAATAGAATATAGACTGAAAGCTTTATATCAATGTTAAAATTCCTGAACTTGATAACTAACTGTATTTCAGGTGGTTACATAGTGAATATCCTTGTTCTTAAGAAATGTACATGGAAGTATTATGTGTTCAAGGAACATAATGCATAAAACCTACTTTAAAATATTTAGAAAACTGATAAATGAATTGGTAGATGGATAGATACAGCAAATGTAGCAAAGTGTTAAAACTGGCAAATCTGAGTATCTGGTGGGGTGGTATGTTGGAGTTCTCTGCATGGGTTTTGTATTATTTTTGCAACTGTCCTGTAAGTTTAAAATTATTTCAAAATAAAAAGTTTAAGAAAAAATACTAGCATATGATAGCTCTCAGTTTCAACATTAAATCTCACTTTATTCCTTTCTGTGATATATCTTTCAAAGCTGAGTTTGGGGCAGTTGCTGTGATAAAAAGCAAGTATAGCACAAAAATTACTGTGGGACAGAGTATGAGGGTGGCAGTAGCCCATCTGATTCCAAGGTCTGGTAAGTTCTGCAGTTCCCAACAGGCAAATATGTTTCATTAGTCAGTAATTGTGCTTATTTAAGAATGAAATTAAAATATTTTTTCTATCAATATACATGTATTATTTTTTCAAATGGCTACTACATTGTTAGGACATAAGTATTTATTAAGTTGTTTGGATCTAACTACTGAATAATTAGCATTTCTTTTGGCCTAAGGGTGTCACGGAAAAATCACTGAGGCATTAAGGTACAGTGAACTGAGAGAGTTTACAAACCTCTGGACTACACATCCACTTTTTTAAAATAATGAAAATCTGTAGAAGGGAGAGGCAAGGAAGATGATTACAAGGAACACACACCTAGTGGAATCAGACTGAACTCAGACAGGTATACATCAACAACTGACGCAGCGCAATGTTTCTCACATTACATTTAAAGAAGCGGCTTCCAAAATTCAAACGTTAATCTGGATGGTAAAAATAAATTTAGACCCTTTCATCTTCAGCCTGGAGAGTGAATGGTCCAATTTGGAAAAGGCTGAAGGAAATGTTAAATCCATGAGTGAGGGGTGCAAAGACAGATATTAGAGGGAAGCTCCGTGGTTTAATTGGGCTGGATCAATTCTAGAAAGAAATTTCCAGAAAAATCCAATTTCAGGTCAAGGCTGTGAAG
The DNA here is from genome assembly GCA_029593785.1 of Cabassous unicinctus. Classification (NCBI taxonomy): domain Eukaryota; kingdom Metazoa; phylum Chordata; class Mammalia; order Cingulata; family Chlamyphoridae; genus Cabassous; species Cabassous unicinctus. The sequence goes on from JAQZBX010005149.1 coordinate 43,960, forward strand.
CCTGCAGTGGTAAGCCAGGCAACATATAAGGCCGATGCTCGCTGGCACCATAGGGAGATGTGAGGCTTCAAAACTCTCAAGCTTGAGGGAGAAGTAAAAGGTAAGCAGGAGGAGAGTTTGGGTCAAAAAACAATAAGGGCCTCCCGTGGTTACAGAATAAAAGCACTAAGATAAAGGGGACTCTTCAGTTTACAGCCTGTTTTATTTGTGGTCAGAAAGAGCACCTGGCCCACCCATCAAAACAAGGTCACCCAGCCCAAGAACTCAGGAGCACAAAAAGTGGCACCAGCCGGAAGAGAGAGAAAGGCTACTGTGTTGCCACAAACTGAAGGGAAGAAATTGCATATATAAAGCTCCTTTCAGTCTAAAGGAAAATGTTCTGGTTCCGTGGGGAATCTAAACGCCCAGTATTTCATTTTCTTAATATAGTGAAATCATCTGAACCTTCAAACTGACATCATAGGCTTAGGGAATAAACTGATCCACACACAGTGGAAACAACAGACACTCGTGTGATAGCCTGATCCAGAGAGGCATGGGGACAGCAGCTGAAGGCATGAAGAACTACATCCCAGCAAGAGAGCTCAGTGGGCTCTGCCAACCGTTCCAGGCACCTCTGGCTTTGGAGTTGCCAAGGGCACATGCAGGGGGTGGGCTAAACAAAGAGATTCCCCAGCCATAAGAACTCACACCTGTTTCCCCTCCTTCATTCTACCCCTTCAGCTTCTGCAGAAGCCTCTGATGCTGAGTGTATCTTTTACTGCCTTCCTTGACTGACCTTCCACCATTTCCTCTTCTTGGTCTTTATCTACCTTCCTGGTCCCTGGCCTTTTGCTGGCCTAAATCCGGCTTTGGGGTGCACTCTGACCTGGGCAACCCTCTTTGGTTCTGACTTGGTCAATCTGTAAATTCTGAGAATTTCTTGACCTTTCAACCTTGCTACCATTTCTTCAATCCCAGTTTCTAACCCTTAGCCCAACTTCCAGAATAAGTTACTCTACCTGAAGACAGAGTGGCAGAAAATGGGTGGGGTAGGGAGGAGGCTCTAAGGAACAGGATCTGGTCCAGGAGGCTTGGTCTCCAGAGGAAATAGCAATATCTGAGGATTGTCCTCCCCATCAGCTCTTCACCATGCCAAACGTGGTAAGGTATAAATCAATGGAAGTTAAAACTCTCTCTAATAGGGAGGGAAAAAATCTGGCAGGACCAGCCAAGATGGATCTCTCTGGAGAGAAATATCTGCCAAATATTCAATTTAAAGAACTTGAAGGTTCTGAGAAAATTCCAACAAAATTTTCCTCCTTTCAAAAATCCCCTTTACAGACCAGGAAAGGAAACAAGTCAAGTTTAAGAGTAGCTGTTATATATAGATTATGGCTACCCCAAAATTGTTGACTGCACTGTCTTGGGAAGCCCATAAATATTTGGTGGGTCATATAAAAGTATGAACTAAGGATACTATAAACCAGCTTAGAATTCACCCCACACAGCGCACCCAGAGACTGGCAAGACTGGGAGTTTGTTGTTGCTGGATTTCAAATGGCTGGGACACAAGCCAGCTGGCAACAATTTATTCTGAATTTTGTGTTGTATCTGACATAAGACAATTGTTATTAGAGTGGCATTTTCTCAAAGTTTAGATAGGTGGAGAAGGACCTTCTTCTAAGCACATTCTCAAGGAAACCACACAGACTTTAAAAAATGACTTAGAGATTGAAGAAACCTTAACCATCATCCATTTCAATGCTTTCACTTTACCAAGTAGAACCTCAGGTCCAGAGAGGAGCAGTGGCTGCCCAGATCACAGCGGAGGCCAAAGCAGAGCTGAGAACAGCACACAGGGCTCCGTACTCCAGGATGAGCAAACGTCCCTCTGCACACTGGCTCAGCAGCCACCCAGAAGACATGCAAAGGCCCTACTGACATCCAAGGCAGGCAGACTTCCACTTCCAATGAACACGTTTTTTCCCTCTAGGATTTCCTTAAGAAAAAAGAAAAACAACATCTGAATTTCCTTTCAAGAGTCAGCAATGTCTGGCAAGTATGGCCTCAACTACAGCAGACACATGACCTGCCAGGCAAGGGGCAGGTAAAAAGTTAAATTCTGAAAGGGGGGATAAAAAACACAGGGTTGGAGAGCGGACATGGCTCAAGCAGTTGAGCGCCTGCTTCCCACATGGGAGGTCCCAGGTTTGGTTCCCGGTGCCTCCTAAAAATAAAAACAAACAACAAACAAATGAAAGAATCAACTCAGGGGAGCCAATATGGCTCAGTGGTTGAGTGCTGGTTTCCCACTTACAAGGTTGCAGGTTCAATCCC
>JAQZBX010005149.1:46378-57530 GCA_029593785.1 Cabassous unicinctus
AAAAAAAAAAAAAAAATTGGGTTGTGAGTCCTGGCAACTGAAGAGATAAATTTACCTACTTTGCTCTTAACCTACACAGAGGCTCTCCAGGAATTCACAAGCTCTCATAGTCAAACTGATGGGTGGGGAGATTAAATTAAGTCTAACAACCCAGAAATGGAAAAGTTCCAGAGAACAAAGCCTCAGTAGTGCACATATTGGGGGTCATAGGAGGAATGAGTAAGGTGTATACTTGGGTACAGAACCAAAGGCATGGAAGAAATGGCACCCACCAGAGGGCTCAATAGAGTCCTAAAGAATTGCTCTTCTGCTCTAAGTTACAGAGAGTTAGGGTTGGATTTGGCGGTGCCACCTCTGTAGTCAGGTCCTGCCAAATCTAGAGTTCTGTGACTCTAGGGCCTCTGGAAACATAAGGCAGCACATGTTTGTACACTTAGCCACAGGTCTGTCAGAGAGGACCACATGTGGGAAGTTGCCTCCATCTTTCTTGTGGGGAAAACCAAAAGCCAAGGGGAAAAGCACAAACATGTTTATTCAACACCTAGAATAATGCTAGATGGAGTAATTTGAGTGGCCTGAAAAAACGGAGTCAGAGAACTACCTCTCTGCATAATGAATCAAATAAATACTTCAGAAAAAACTAGCTAGAACAGTTTGAATGGCTGTAAGAGTTTAGAAACTGGGCCAGGGTGGAAAGAAGTAATGAGATGACCTCCTTTCAGATTCAAAAGACATGTTGGATGGCATCAGGGAGAAGGAAACATTCTGGCTAACAGCAGACTTCTGTGTCCAGTTGTCCTTGCTCAAAACCAGACATCATAATCAGATTCTATGAGAATTACAGAGAATTAAATTGTATAACCAACTCTGATGTGTGCCCTCTGCTAGAAGTGATACATTACAGAATCTGTTGGGAAATGCTAAAAATCATTTCTATTGTCAGTTTATGTAAAAGTTTTTGGCAAATGGAATCTAAACCAAAAAAAAAAAAAATTATTATTATGCCAGACACTATGGAAGTTTAGCATTTTACCCTTTGGGGTGAGGCATTCACAAGCCTTCTTCTTAAAGTTCTGAAGGTCCTGAAAGTTAATGGTTTACTGAATGGGCTAAGACATTTGCCATATGCCCCACTAAGGAAAGAGGGATACTTAGCTAGACTTTAGACAGTAAACTCACAGAGAACCTTAGATTGGAATTACTGATAATCATGACCCACAAGGTTGAACTTTAGAGTTAAAGTTGTTAAATGCTAATCAAACTTCCAGAAATCCAGGATATAAGAAAAGAGTATATAACCATTCTCAGGGAAACTTTATTTTGCATCTCACAAAGCTCCTACTGCCAAGACACAAATTAGTTCATCTGTGGACAGGAGAGTCTAGAGCCCCCTGCTGCACACAGGTCAGTTGGCCAATGGCTTCAACTGTAGGAAAGACTCTGAAGGTTCCTGACCTGGTGTCTGGATCCAGGTGCCACATAGCAAGGCTGGCTGAGTAGGCACCATGAAACTAGGGGCTCCCTGCTAGGGAAAGGCCTGAAAGGTGCATTCTGAGGGTCCACCAAAGCCTAGTGGAGTATCAGGACTGGGGCCAAAGGGAGAACTACCCCAGAGCTCTCTGAAGCTTGCACAGCAGTTAGGTGGGGAAAGAGGTTATTCAGCACGGTCTCCATTTGTTTCCAAAGGCTTCTGCAACATTTTAAATAAAGCAGTAACAGGAGCTTGGGGCACAGAGGAGGAAGTGGCAATGCAGCTGATGCTGACAAGACCCATGCTTCTCATATGCAGCCACCTTTCCCCAGCCTCGAGTTTTCCTGTTGCCTAGGAAGACACAAAGCATGCTGAAAAGGTTAGTTTGAGTATCCAGGTGCAGGCTCTGTCGGTTATCTAGGCCAAGTCTTGACCCCAGTCTGACTTTACCCCTCTATCTAAGCTTTGCATTTGGCCAGAGGCCCAGGGATTTCCCATTTTGAACAAAGCTAACACTCTCCCTGGGAAGGGAAAAAATTAATTTGACACAAGCAATCAATCCCACTGGAATGTTTTGCTTATCCTGAGCCAAGCAGAAATGGATCTGAAAGGGAACACTTCTGGGAGGTGATGGGAATTTTAATGCAGAAAAATGATACTGTATCAAGAACCCAGTACTGTGGAAGCAGCACACACACTGGCATCCAAAGCATGAGTAGCATCATATGCACACACGCAAGCACACATATGCACACACAGGCACCCATGCACACTTGCATCCGTCATGGAAGACAAGTCCAGCTATTTAATTGTCCAATCACGAGTCACTCTGTTTTCTTATATTTTGTATACAAATTGTTTAAAGAGTTGGAAAAATAGAGCCATGCTAATCCCCTTTAGCAGAAAGCTATAGTAGCTTGTGAAATCTTCACTATATGATCCCTGTGATACCTGGCTTAGTAAATGCACCATCATTCTTTACCCACAACTCAAGCCAGAAAGAAAGCTGGAGGTTATCTGACACTTCAATCTCTCCTTCACCCCACATCAACCAGCCTTAAATTCTGTAGACTCCACCATCATTACATTTCTTACATCATCAACTATAATTCAGTAGTTTCCTAACTAAAATTCTTATCTCCAATTTTGCCCCTTCCAATACTTTTTTGGCCTTTCTAAACTACAATTTTTATTCTATCACTTTCTAAACTACATTTTTATTCTATCACTTTAATACTTAAGACTCCCACTGCTTACAGGATAAAATCCAAACCCTGAAATATAAAAAATCGAACATTTCACATGCATCTCCAATCTTCTCTCTCACCCTACAATCCTCTAATTCTCCATGTTCCCTGCCTTTGCCCACCCTGCTCTCTCTTCCAGGAACACTCCTGTCTACTGTGTTACTCTGAATAATGAGCTCATCTTCCAAACACTATTCCAGCATCTCCTATTCTAGCCACATCTGCCAAGTTAGGCTTCATCAACAACCCCCCATTTGTGTTCCTGCTATCCACTAGCACAGACATATACCTGGAAGGCTTTCAGGTACTTTTTAAACACTTAATATGTTTCTCCCTATCCGAATGAGCTCTCTGGAGGTCTGGAAATGTGGAGGGACAGAGATGGAGAAGGAAATGTAGGAGAAAGTCAAGATAGCAGTTTGCCTGGTTTCACCTTTTTAGATGATGTGGCTGGGCTGGGTTTGCACATGTCCTAAGAAAAGAAGATTTTGGATTGCTTTTCATCAGCTCTATCTGACTCAAAAGAAGAAAAGTTCAAGGACAGGGGTTGACAGGGAGGTCAAGTTAGTCCTCTCCGTGCCTTGGGAGAACATGCACAGTGGCAGTCCCTGATAAAGGTTTCATCTAAGCTGTTTAAGCAAGTCCTTAGTTACAGACCTGGCAGCCAAAGGAAGAGGCTGAAGAAGTGTAGGCTTTTCAGCACAAGACCAAGAATCCCAGAAACGCATTCCTCCTTTCAAATGATTCTAAGGTCCAAACTAGTTTGAGGCCACTTACTGACTGTTAGGATGATTCTCCCCCATGAAGATTAAAGTCCCTCTTCACCAATCAAGGCGCCTGGGTCACCTATGAGTTCTAGCTTCAGGGGGGACTGACCAAGCAGTCTTGAGCTGGAGAGATAAAAGACCCCCGAAGGATGGAAAGTCTTCAGAGAACCAGAGCATAAAAAGGACTGTGACCACTGTGACCACCTGGTTTCTTATCCCCCACCTCCCTTCCCTGTTTCCTGTTACCCATTTTTTGCCCATTTAGCTCAGAATGTTACAAATGGAAGACACATTCACAGCTACCTAGTTCAACTCTCTTTTGCCTCAGAGAGGGAAAAGTACTTGCCCAAGCTTGGCAATAACACTGCTCTCCTGATGCCCGCCCACTTCTCTTTCCTCTTGAACCCAACCATATGCACCATTGTTTGCCAGCTTCTTTATTATTGCTCTCTACTTTCCTGGCTTAGCCTGTCAGGTTTGCCAGTTTCCCAATTTCTGCCATGACTGTAGGGAAAAGAGTTCCCATTTTCCCCGATCATGCTAGAAACATTGCTCACAGTTACTCGGGCTGTTTGAGTCCCAGAGTTCTGGAATAAGAACAGTATCATAAAACACAGATGTTTTCCCGTGTTAAAAGAAGTGAAAAGAGCTGGTTAAAAACAGCAAACACACACCACAGAAGAAGCAGAGAGTCCTAAATTGGACTTAGTTTCTCTATTTCTATATTCTTGATTTAAATTGATCTTATTTACTACATGCTTTCTATAGACTATATGTTAACAAATACTTGTACTGATGTTCAAGGAATTAGCTTTATTCAGAAAAAGCAGAAATGACTGAAACCGGTCATTTTAAGAAGCTGAAGAGGCTTGAAAAGCAGGTCCCAGCCAAGGTAAGGGGAAAACAAACCCACAAAAGGTCCCTACTTCACACATTAGTCATAGTTACCAGACTGCAAACATGATTCAACATTGCAGCTCTGTATGTATATGTAGTCTATTTCCACTCCATCACCCTCGTAAGACTGAGAGCTCCTTGAAGACAGATTCACTCTGTACCACAGTGCATGGTATACAACAAGTGCTCACTAAATGCTTGCTGGAAGAATAAACAAAGTCACAACCTTGCATGTTTACATGCACATAAACACACACACATATAGCTGGAATCCCAATAAAGGCAGTCTTTGAAGCCCCACTTAATAGTTTTTCTCCCCTCAAAATTATTATTTTAACTAGGGTAATACTTTTAAAAGTATAATGTACTTTTCACTTTTGCATGTCCTTACATGTATTTAACCTCCCCTTTATTCTGCCAGAAGACCCCATTTGTCTCAGAAAAGTTTAGGATTGTTACAGCAGCAGACAATGGAAAAGTGCCAATGTTCAGCTGTTGACATCCAGGATAGGATTTTTTTCCAGTATGCAGCTTGAATTCTCAAACTCCCATTAACATATCAAGATCCAGGCTGGGTGGGCTTGACCATTGAGGCTACTTTGAGTAAAGATAGCCAAGCACTCAGGAAAGACATAAGGGAGATCCTTCCACAGGAATGGAGGGAAAACCCTCTCTCTCAAGCTTCAGGGGACCATCAGGAAAATTCAGTTTAGTAGATCAGATACCAGGGACTAAGACCCTACTACATTTTCACCTCAAGGCCCAACCAGACTTTGGGAAGGGCAGCTTTAGTAGTATCCCAACAGGTATAAAGGCACCTGAATACCCTACAGATGCTCCTGAGGACGCTGCCAGCCTCTAGGACAATGCCTACCACTCGATCATGTACCACAGTCACCATGGTACAGAAGAGAGAAGATGGCAATGAGGAGATGAAAACACAGCACTAGCCAGACTGGGTGTCTAGTTAGGCGAGCCTAGTGCAGAGCTTCTGTCTTCTCACAATTGGCACTGATTTGTGGATCTCAGGACCCACAAATTTCTTCATTCTCTGGTGATAGTGGTGCTCAGAGTCAGCAACCAGGCAATGACCTTGGTCAGGACTAAGAGGCTGCCAGGGGCAGGGACTTTGACCCCATAAGCAAATAGGATGTGAATTTTAGTTTTGGTTATCAGCACAATACCCCCAAAAGCAAGACAGGTCTAGCCCTATCTTAGCACACACCAGTACAGGGACCAGATCAAAGTAGACCAGTCCCCATGCAGCAAAGCCCCAAGCACTTTTCTCCCCCTGCCCCCACCACTCCACCACAAGTCCACATAAGCACCTTGTGAAGAGGAGTTGGGGGACAGAAGAAAGTCTGAGCGGCTGAGCAATTTTCCTGAAAGAAACAGTCATCCAAAAGAGACAAACCCAAGAAAAAACTGATATACTGTAAACTGGCAAGAGTGGGGTGGGGACTCCCAAGAAATATTAGCTTCACTTTAGGAAAATTTTAAAGCTACATTTTCTTTGCATGTCTGAGTAATAATAAGTAACTGAGCAACACTCTTGCCCACCAGAACGAAAACCGCAGCCGTTCTGGGCAGTTAGATGAGCCATCCCTCCAATCTCAGACACGTCTCTTTTCCAAAAGCAAATGGAATATATCATGAAACATTTCACTCCATCTCTAGTGCTGCCAATTTCCTACCAGACATGAAGAAATGTACAGTCCTCAAGCACAGGACGGCTGTCACTCCCACCCAAGTCCCCTGTCTCAGCTTTCAACCACACTCAAACTAAGGAGACCCCAGAGAAAGGGAACTGACAAAAACCCTTTTCATTTAGTCAGCAATTTTACTTTTCCAAAGCATTTTCTTTCTATTATCTCATTTTATCTCATACTGTTCCTATGAGGTATAGCAAGGCAAGTATGTTTACCCCTTTTTTAAAATGAGGAAAGAGAGGTCCCATCTGAAAAAACAGACATGTTAACGGGCTTGGCCAAGTCACAGAGCTAATTAGTGGTGGGTAGAATTGGAAACCAAGATCTCTTGAATCACATCCATGGATTCTTCTGGCCAAACACAGGCTGTGGCTTTTGCACACACGACCTAAAACACTTCCATACCTAACCGTGGTATTGGATCTACATTACACTCAAGCCCACAGAACACATGCGGCTTTTTTGGTTAATGGTGACTGCAAATCTGGCTCCTAAGTCACTTAAAAGCACACAGCAAAAGAGGCCACAAATGACTTCTACCATTTATTCAAACGTCACTAACAAAAGTGTTCTTAAACATTATACAGAGGGTTATCCTTCAGAAAACAGGAACTGGCTGTGCGCCCTCTCTCTTGAGGATAAAATCCTACAGCTGTCCTACAGCCATCTTTCAAAAAGATCAAATTATCAGTGACCCGTCCTACTACCCTTTGGACCAAATAATGTTCCAGAACAAACACTGGTCCACAGTAAAGCTGGGTTATAAATGCCCATCATTAGGAGAATGGTTAGATAAAATATGGCACATCCACACAACAAAATGAAACACAACTCAAAGCACATGTGGTAGATCTATATGCACTGACATGGGAAAATGTCTATTATTATGAAGTGATAAAAGCAAGTTGCAGAATAACAAATATAGCATGATCCTATTTTTGTTAAATAAAATAAGAAAGAAATATATACATTTGTATAAACATGTATTTGTATGCAACAGATACATATATCTGTTGCATTTATCTAATGGTGAAGAGACGGGGGAAATGTATTTTCACTTTTGACCATATATCTTATACTTTTGTTTTGTGTAAATATCCTTTTAATTTTTTTATTTTTTAAAAGATACTTAGATTACATAAATGTTGCACAAAAAATATAGGGATTCCCATACACCCCACCTCCCACACCTCCCACAACCTCCCACATAAACACCCTTCATTAGTGTGGCACATTAATTGCAATTGATAAACACATCCTGGGGCTTTGCTATTAAGCATGGACCATAGTTCACATTGTAGACCACACTCTCTCCCCGACAGTTCTGCATTTTATGTGATGATATAAAAAGTCCTATATCTGTCATTGCAATGTCACTCAGGACAATTGCCAAGTCCCGAAAAAGCCCCTGTATTACAACTGCTTTTCCCTCTCCCTGCCCCCAGAGCTTCCAGTGGCCACTGGCTCCACATCACTGTTGTAATTTCTTCCAGTGCCTGAATCACAATATGTCTATAGTAGAATACTAGTAAGTCCACTCTAGTCCACAGCTCTTCCCCTAATCCTGAGGAGTCTGGGATGATGATGTCCACTCCACCTCCAATTGAGAGGGGGCTTATATCCCATGGGGAAGATGGATGGGACTATCCTGCCTGCAGCTGCAGACTCTCTCCATTCCCTGTGACAGTCGTTGTTCATCATCATCTCCCCGCCAGTTGTCCTGGGTGAGTCCAATGAGCTGTAGAGTAGGAGTTGCAGCTCCAACAAGGTTCCGGGCCCAGCTGGCACATGGACAGCCCAAAGACTCAAGTCTCTGGACATACACCTACAAACTTCAGCACCAAGTATAGGTTTGAATAGAAGGGACAGGTGAGCCATATGCAGGGAAGACATAATTGAATCCAACTCTGTCACTCTCAGGAGCACAAACTCCAAAGTAGGGCCCAGTGGCAAGCCACCAAACTCCGGAGCTATCTGCCCTGACCATAGGACCTGGGTATCTCCAGAGCCCTCAGGAGCCCCGCTATTTGGGGTGATATCCACATTGGAAGTCTATGAGATCCTACTGAGATGTGCGTAAGCGTTACCTCTGGGATGACCTCCCGACTCACTTTGAAGTCTCTTAGCCATATAAACTCATTTGTCTTTACCTTTCCCCCCTTTTATTCGAGGTCTTTTTCCAGTCACATTGCCAGTTGGTGCTTGTAAGCAATCCCTCAGTGCCAGGGAGGCTCATCCCTGGGAGTTATGTCCCACGCTGGGAGGAAGGTAATGCATTTATATGCTTTGTTTGACTTAGAGAAAGGCCACATTTGAGCAACAAGGAGGCTCTCAGGAGGCAACACTTAGGCACCCCCTAACAATAAGCTAAGTTTCAATTTCAAGAGCAGACTCCAAAGCCTAGTCATCAATATCAAAGGCCCATCAGTGGATCATCCTCCTTCACCAGTCACTGCCCCTGCACTTGGGGGACTGTTGTTGCTTCCTTAGAGAATGTGGCAGAGCTCTCCAGGATAGGAGTTCGTATTCTCTCATTTATTGAGTGATTTTCCACCCACTGTGACAATGCCCCGTGAACATTTGAACATTTTTATATACCTTATATGTATGCTCAGGTGAACTTCCTCCCATGCATCCCCCCTCCCTGACACCCCACACCAACAATCCTCCCCAACCCCAGTTGTAATCCATCTGTGATCCAAAGCTTCTTCAAAGATGAAGCCATTTCAATAGCCAAATATAATTAATAGGAAAATGAAAGAGTAATAAGATTAATTGCAAGAGATAAAACACATTAAAAAAATTTTTTAATTAAAAATAAAATTAAAAGACTGGGATATTTAAAAAAAAAAAAACGTTAAAAAAATTTTTTTTGACAGTTTGCCTTTCATCACTGCGATATCTGGTGTCCAGTCTGGACCATGGCACCTTCCCCCTCTCATTCCCCATTGTCTCACTGTTTTTCATTTTGCTTTCAAAGAAGTTTTAGGTCACAGCAAAGTCACACACAGAATACAGGAGCCTCTCATATACTCAACATCCTCCCCCTTTCCTCCCCGCCCCCAAATTAATACCTTTTTATATGTGAATGGTAGCATTGTTATAACTGATATACAAATAGTGAAACATAGCTACTAAACATTGTCGATGGTTTACACTCTGGTTTACATTTTAGACTGTACACTTTTATAAATTTTGATGACATTTACCATGTCCTGTGTCCATCACTGTAAGGTAATGCAGAACATTTCCAATGACCACTAAATATCCCCTGTCCAATCTATTCTATTCCTCCCTCCTCATCCCCCTGGGGCCCACGGTGACCCCCCGGCTTGACTCGTTGGATGACAAGATTCATAGTTATACGCAACAAGAGTGAGGTCTTGACACACTGGTTTGTCCTCCCCTATTAGGAACTGCCCTCACTCTTGAGAGACTCCCGCATGTCTTTTTCTGAACAAATCAGTCCTCCCAAGGATGGAAGTCCAACTCCTTCCTGCTCATTATGTAGGTCTCCACCCACTGATACAACACATTATGACAGAATGAACACTCATACACTCCCTAGAAGCCTGCTCCAGGTGCACCCTGTCCCAAATATCCCCCCAACCAACACCCTAAACCAGTAACTCTTCCTTGTCATATTGCCATAAGAGCATTCCCAACCCTACTTTCAACCTCATACCCGCAAATCCCCAGTGTTCACCTGGTCCCTCCCCAATCCTCCCCCCAGTACCCTGGCCCTTCCAACCCACCCTTCCCAATCTACCCACCTGTCAACTCTGCACCACCCAACCCAATAATATTACTACCCTCCTGTTTTATCTCTTCACTACACAACTACACTCTATCATCTTACCATAGATTACGTCTGTATGGGTGATGGCTCACAACCTTCTCTTCTCTATTTCTTGTAAACCTATCTTCCAGACAATAGCTCTCTGAGACTGCCCAATTTCCTTAATTCATATCAGTGAGGTCATGTACTGTACATCCTTCAATGCCTGGCTTGCTTCACTCAACATAAGGTCTTCAAGATTCATCCATGTTATGTGCAAATATTTTTACAAAAGTTAAATGTCATTGACTTTTCCCCTCTGAACAACCAACAGATCCTCCATCTTCTAACATGATTTCCATATGAAGATTAATTGACTCATGACTGTCTTAATTTGCTCAATAGATGTGTACATAAGATTTAACTGGCAAAAGTGGTTTCATTTAGGAAAAACTCTACCTTAAAAAATTTGTTTTTCACTTTAATTCAATGATGGAAAAACAAACCATAGATCAAAGGAGAAAGTACACATAAGAAATAAGACAAGAAGGAAATATATCAAATTAATAAACAGGGGTTCTCTCTCGGTGATGGGATAACAGTGGCTTTTCTAGTCTTTATATTTCATCATATTTTCCAAATGCTATACAGTGAGCCAGCATTACTTCTATAATAAAGAAATAACTGCAATATAAAAATAAACGTTCTATAAAGGTACATCTAAAATTGAATATCTTTAAATGAAACCTTTTTTTACCACATAAATTATCTTTTAACTTTAGACATTCAATAAATACATGTTAAATGAATCAATGAACGAGTGAAACTCCCTCTCTGATTGATCTCCAATTAGTCATTTTTTTCCTATATCAGTTTCCCCCAACCCAACAAGACCATGAACTCTTCAAGACAAGGACCATACATTACCCATCTTTAGTGTCCGCCTTAGTGTCTGGAATAAAACTGGGCACATGGCCAACACTCAATCTGTATTGATTAGTTGATCAGTTAGTATGTCTGAACTTTCTATATGGGTTTTCTGAAAGAAGGTCACATATTTATTTACTTTTCCAGTAAATTTCCAGCCTATGAAGTTTATGAATATTTGTAAGCAAGTGACAAAAGGGGTCCCCTTTAATTAATCCACACTCAACATATAGCAATATTTCACAGTCAATGCTGACATCATGGATCTTTTTTTTTAAAGCTAGAACTGCCTGTCCACAAAAATGATTCATTTCTTTATCACAGTGTTTCATTATAAAAACTCCCAAATGTTCTAG
>JAQZBX010005150.1:0-33492 GCA_029593785.1 Cabassous unicinctus
CTTGTGTTTTACTGTGTCCATTCGCTGTGTGTTTCTTCCATGTCTGCTTATCTCCCCCTTGCTGTGAGGTCCTGCTGCATCAGCCCACCACGCCACGTGGGTCAGCCTGCTATCACAAGGAGGCCCCAGGAAGCGAACCCAGGGCCTCCCGCATGGTAAACGGGGGCTCTATCCATTGAGCCACACCCACTTCCTGCTGTGAGGTCTTGCTGCATCAGCTTACCAAGCCGCGCGGGCCGGCCGGCCTGCCCTCACAAGGAGGCCCCGGGAAGCGAACCCAGGGCCTCCCATATGGTAAACGGGAGCTCTATCCATTGAGCCACACCCGCTTCCCCAAACTATCTATGTTAACTCAAGAAGAAATAAAAGAACACAACAGACAAATAACTAGTAAAAAGATTGAGTCAGTAATCAAAATCCTCCCAAAAAGTGAAATCAAGAATGAAATTCCATTTGCAATAGCAACACAAAGAATCAAATATCTAGGAATAAATCTAACCAAGGATGTAAAGGACTTGTATCCAGAAAATTACAAAACAATGTTAAAGAAACCAAAGACGATCTAAATAAATGGAAGGCTTCGCAGATTAATTTTACCAAATATTCCAAGAATTAACACCAACCATGCTCAAACTCTTCCAATAAATTGAAGAGGAGGGAGCACTTCCAAACTCATTCTATAAGGCCAACATCACTCTAATACAAAATCAGATAAAGATACCACAAAAAATACTACAGACCAATACTACTTATGAATATAGATGCAAAATATTTAATAAAATACTAGCAAACTGAATTCAAAATCACATTAAAAGACCTGTACACTATGATCAAGTGGGATTTATCCCAGGTACGCAAGGATGGTTCAACATAAGAAAATCAGTGAATATAATATACCACGTTAACAGAATAAAGGGAAAAAACTCATGAGCATCTCAATTGATACAGAAAAGGCATTCTCCAACAAAATCCAGCACCTTGTCTTTATAAAAAACATTTAGAAAATTAAGAATAGAAGGAAGATTCCTCAACAAGATACGGGCATATATGAAAAGCCCACTGCTAACATCATACCCAATGGTGAACAACTGAAAATTTTCCTCTAAAATCAGGAACAAGAAAAACATACCCATTGTCACCACTTATCCAACATTGTGCTAGTCTTTCTAGTAAGAGCAATTGGGCAAAAGAAAGAAATACAAAGCATCCAAATTTGAAAGGAAGAAGTGAAACTTTCACTATTTGCAGATGTCATAATCCTATATACAGAAAATCCTCAAAACGCCACAATCCTAGGGAAAATAAAAAAATTCAGCACAGTGGTAGGGTACAAGATCAACACCCAAAAATCAGTAGTGTTTCTCTAAATGAGTAATGAACAATCCGAAGAAGAAATCAAGTATGAAATTCCATTTGCAATAGTAACACAAAGAATCAAATATCTAGGAATAAATCTAACCAAGGATGTAAAGGACTTGTACATAGAAAATTACAAATCATTGTTAAAGAAGCCGAAGAAGATCTAAATAATTGGAAGGAAATTCTGTGTTCATGGATTGGAAGACTAAATATTGTTACTATGTCAGTTCTACCCAAAGCAATTTACAGATTCAATGCGATCACAATGAAAGTTCCAGCAGTCTTCTAGGCTAAAATGGAAAAGCCAATCATCAAATTTGTATGGAAGAGTTGGGGACCCCAAATACACAAAACCATCTTTAAAAAGAAAAACAAAATTGGAGGACTCACACTTCCCAATTTTCAACTTATTACAAAGCCACAGTGATCAAAACAGCATGATACTGCCACAAGGACAGGTATGTAAATCAATGGAATAGAACTAAGAGGTCAGAAATGAACCCTTAGATCTTTGGCCAACTGATTTTTTTTTTCACTTTTTTTATTTAATTTTTTTGTTGTTGCTAGAGTAGTGTAGGTTTACAGAAATATCATGCATAAAATATATAAAATGAAGAGTTTCCATACACCACCCTATACTTAACATATTGCACTAGCATAGTACATTTGTTATAATTCATGAAAGAATATTTTTAAAAGTGTACTATTAACTATAGTCCATTATTTACAATAGGATTCATTGTGTTGTACAATCCTATGTTTTTCCTTTTAATTTTACTCAAGTAACATATATTTAACCTGAAATTTCCCTCTATTAACTACATTCACACATATAAGTTAGTGCTGTTAATTACATTCACAATGTTTTGCTACCATCACCACCAACTGATTTTTGATAAGGGTGCTGAGTCACTCAATTGGGAAAGAATAGTCACTTCAACAAATGGTGCTTGGAAAGCTGGATATCCACATGAAAAAGAATGAACGTGAATCCCTACCTCATATCATACACAAAAATCAACTCACCATGGATCAAAGACCTAAATATAAGAACCAGAGCTGTAACATTCCTAGTAGAAAACATAGGAAAGCATCTTCAGGATCTTGTGTTAGGTAATAGTTTCCTAGACTTTACACTGAAAGCATGAGAAAAAAAAGAAAACAATAGATAAATGGGACCTTATCAAAATTAAAAATTTTTGTGCATCAAAGGACTTTGTCACAAAAGTGAAAAGACTACCTCCTAAATGGGGGGAAATATTTGGAAACCACGTATCTGATAAGGGTTTAATATCCAGAATACATAAAGAAATCCTACACCTCAAAATTAAAAAGATGAACAACCCAATTAAAATTGGACAAAAGACTTGAATAGACATTTCTCTAAAGATATACAAATAGCCAAAAAGCACATGAAAAAATGTTCAACATTGTTAGCCATTAGGGTAATGCAAATCAAAGCCACAATGAGATACTGTTTTACACCCACTAGAATGGCTATTACTAAAAAGAAAAAATGGAAAACTACAAATGTTGGAGAGGATGTTGAGAAATAGGAACACTCATTCAAGTTAGAGAGAATGCTAAATAGTGCTACCATTGTGGAAGACAGTTTGGTGGTTCCTCAGAAAATTAGGTATACAGTTACCATATGATCCGGCAATCCCACTTCTAGTTATATACCCAAAAGAATTGAAATCATGGGCTTAACAGATATATGCACACCAATGTTTCTATCAGCATTATTCACAATTGCCAAAAGATGGAAGCAGCCCAAGTGTCTATCAACCAATGAATTCATAAACAAAATGTGGTACATACATAAAATGAAATATTATTTGCTGTAGAAAGGAATAAAGTTCTGATACATGCAACATGTATGAACCTTGAAAATATCATGTTGACTGAAATAAGCAAGACACAAAGGACAAATGTTTTGATTTCACGGATATGAAATAATTAGCATAAGCAAATTCATAGAGTCAGAAACTATAATATAGGTTACCATGGTTCAGTGTCAGGGTAGGGAATGCAGAGTTAATCCTTAAATTGTACAGTGTTTCTATTTGTGGGGATAGATAATTTTGGCAATGGATGGTAGTAATGGTAGCACAATATTGTGAACATAATTAAGAACATTGAATTATATATTTGTGGCTAAAATGGAAAATTTTAGTTTGTATATATGTTACTAGAATAAAAATTTTAAAAGTAAAACAAACTATTGGACTGTACAACACAAACAGTGAACCTAATGTAAACTACGGACTAAAGATAATAGTACATTTTAATAATATTCTTTTATTAATTGTAATAAATCTACCACACTAATGAAAGGGGTTAATAGTAGGGGAGAGTATATAGGAACTACATATTTTGTCCATGATATTTCTGTAAACCTACAGCTTCTAATAAAAATAAATAGGAAAATACCTGTACCTGTTCTGTTTACTATTCTACATATTGTGTGTATTGAAATGTCAGGACTTTCTACAAAATTCTATAGTATTTTTTATGTGCCATAGAAACACAATAAAGTTAAGCATATTTGTTGAGGCTTTCCAGAATACAAAGGAGTAATAAAAGTTCTATGCAATTAATATAATATTCTAAAAAAAATTATCAACTGAATTTTATAATAGGAAGTCTAAGAGAAATTATGCTAAAGATTCACACATAATGTTAATGTTTTACATCTCATTTTATTTTTTATTATTGATACTGAGTGTATTTGATCTAAATGCATGCAGACTTTTGATATGACTCCTTCTCTGTAGTTTAGGAATCTTACTGAATTTTTCCCTGTATACCATTTATGCAAAATCATAAAAGAGCAAACCACAGCTGAATTCACTACTGAGGTGATATAAAAGCAATTGATAAATCAACTGTGAAAAGGAAAGTTTCCCTCAGTCTTAAGGTATTTAATTTGATAATTTAGCTAGACTGGGTTTATTCAAAGTATTAAAATTTTCTGTCTTTGACTAAGAGCTTTCCAACCAGTCCTGGCAAGGAGAAAAAGAGCTAATAGGTCCACTAAATATAAGCATTACATTATTGTTTTAAAAGGCAAAATGATGTAATGGTTGCATATTTGGTGTGAGATTTTGTTCTAAAAGGGATATGTAAGGACCTAAATCCCAGCACAGACACTCATTATCTGTATGAGCTGGAAGTTACTTAAATTCTCTGAGCTTCAGAGGAAAAAGAAACTAAAATCTGTACTGCCTATAGGCCCTTCGCCATTAGGAAGGTGTATTAGTCAGCCAAAGGGGTACTGATGCAAAATACCAGAAATCTGTTGGCTTTTATAAAGGGTATTTATTTGGGGTAGAAGCTTACAGTTACCAGGCCATAAAGCATAAGTTACTTCCCTCACCAAAGTATGTTGCCATGTGTTAGAGCAAGATGGCTGCCGATGTCTGTCAAGAGTTCAGGCTTCCTGCATTCCTCTCTTCCTGGGACTTGTTTCTCTCTGGGCTCAGCTGCTCTGCTCCTCTGTGTGCTTAATTCCCCAGCTCCAGCTCAAAACTCCCACCTCCCTTCTCTGCATTGTGGTTTGTCTGTGAGTCCCCGCCTACCAAGGGGAAGGGGAGGCAACATCCTACTGATGTGGCTCAATCAAAGCCTTAATCTTTATTTAATCAAGTAAAAGTGAAACCTCTGAATCCAATATAATCTAATATGCCCGGAGGGACAGACCTGTTTACAAACATAATCCAATATCTGTTTTGGGAATTCATAAACAGTATCAAACTGCCACAGAAGGTGTCATTCACATTAGAAGGAAAATAAATTTCAGAATTTCTCCTCTCAACTAACTGAGAGAAGAGGCTGAAAGGAAGGGGTTAAGAAAAGATTGATGTTTCAAAATCTTAGCCAGGTCTTCTCTGATGCTTTTTGGTGAGACTCAGCTTAGATGACTGTTTCTTCAACAAAAGCATAAATAAATTTTTGTATATGCAAGTGTTAGTCCAGATCAGATAGGGGAGGAAAGTTAAATTGTTCTTCCTGATAAAATTAGGACATTTAATTTCAAAGAAAAGCCCTAATGGAGAGTATCCTAAAGAGGGAGAAATATGAGAAGTAAAATAAGTTTATTCATTGAGAAATGTCTGGAACCTACAAAATAAGATGTCCCATAAGATATTTGGGATCACTGAAGCCTTTTAGGAATAGAGATGTTTAATATTCAATTTTAAATTGATGTCCTAATTTTTCTGCAATGAAAACCTCCTCAAAAACCAGAATAAGTCCATATTTTGAAAATGCCATGTGAAAACATGCCTATTGCTTTCATGATTGATATTCCCTCAGCGTATCTCCAGTTTCAAGAACAGCTTTGGAGGACAGTTCTGGATAAACCTAGACATCCTGACCAGTGCCCTTTTATATGCCTGCACATGCTTCTTGGGGCATTGTATCCCAGGAGCTTTTCAAATGCTTGTTTGTCCTCATACAACCCAGCTCCAACGTGCAGGTGAATATACACCCTCAAGGGAACTCTCAGTCCTGAGACAGTGGTCCATTGATTGCCAGATTCCTGTCTTGAGGTCTTGAAGGTGGACGACTCTGGGAAGCATTCTGCACACTTCGCAGACGGCTCAGTAGTGTTGAGCCATCACTGACCACAGAAGCAACCTCAATAGCACACTTCATGTGGGTGTGTTCTCCTTCCCTGTCTTATTACCCTTAACCACTCACTCTTACTTCTTGGGAAAGCCTCCCAGTCAGACTACCCAAGGTCTTGTCAGTGATTCTACTTTCAACAGACCCCAAACCAAGACACCTTGTGCAAACTGTTTTATGGTATAACCAAGGGAAAAAGAGGGTAAGTTCTCTGAGCTAGTGCAGAGCTGACAGAGCCAGCAGGTTGGGGAAAGAGAATGGCTAACAGAAACAGGGACTCCAAGCCAGGATCTTGAGGGGCATTGACATTCCTGTGGGAAGTGTACCAGGAGGCATGAGTCAATTTTATTTACATCTCAAACATCAGGGTGACCTCAACTAACATATTGTTACAGGGTGGGCACACAGTATGTGAAGAAAATTAATGAAGTTAAGCTGATAACAATGACAAGTATTTACATTCTAAACCAGAGTATCACTGCCACAGCCTTCTGTTTCAGATTTAGCTGATGAGTATCCAAACTTCAGTTTCCATGGTTATCAGGCATTTCTTTTAGTGAAGTATCCACCAGTTAGCAGGTGGCACATTTGAATCTCAGGGGAACTCTATGATGTGGTGACAATCTGTCTTTCGAAACATTATTTCCCGGAGAGTGGATGTGGCTCAAGTAGTTGGGCACCCGTCTCCCACATGGGAGGTCCTGGGTTCAGTTCCTGGTGCCTCCTAAAGAAGACTAGCAAAACAGCTGACACAAGGAGCTGACACAATGAGGAGACACAATGAGATGATGCAACGAGATGACACTACAAGGAGACACAACAAGCAGGGAGCAGATGTGGCTCAAGGGATTGGGCACCTCCCTCCCACATAGGAGGTCCCAGGCTCAGTTCCCGTTGCCTCCTAAAAGAAGACGAGCAGACATAGAGAACACACAACAAGCAGACATAGAGAACACACAACGAGCAGACATAAAGAGCAGACAACAAGCACAAACAACAAGGGGGGTGGAGAAATAAATAAATCTTCTAAAAAAAACACACATTATTTCCTGAAACTCCCATTCATGTACTATGTTTCAGCCAAATTATTCCCTATATGCATCTTGCATGTTACCATTCTCTATATTTAGTATATTTTTCATTCTCCTCTATATTTGTCCAATCCCTATCCTTCTTTCCAGGCCTACCTGAAATGGTACCTTGTCCATGAAATCTTCCCAGACTGAAAAAGTGGAAATAATTTATCTCTCCTTTAACAGTTATATTATTATATCTGTAAGTTTCATGGCAGTCACTGTTTACTATCTCTTGGTATAGTTATTAAAAGATTTTATTTTCTTCCATATCACAGGACAATATTTATGCTTGATTCATCTCTTATTATTTGGGATTTATGCATACAGTTGAAGGTTAGATTTGATCATCTTCCTAGTCCTATTCAATATGCAGAATATTTTTATACTATAAAGGGTGCTGCTATTAGTCTCTCTTTGGCTGCCAAATCTTTATGTGTCCGATTCTACAATCTACCCTTTCAAACACTACCCCACATCCTATCCTGAAACTTAATTCTCACTCTTGTCCCTTAAACAAAACCCCACCTGTCACTAACATTTTCATTTCACCTGGCTTCTCCTCTCCCCTTACATAGAGGGTAGCCATAGAGGCTAGTGTCCCTGGGACCATCTCTGTTTAAGCCTGTTGTGCAGGTGTACTCATAGCACCCCTTATATTCTCAAAACCTTCCAGGTTTGGAGGATAAATTATATAGTCACCTTATTTATACATCATCTAATGATTTTTTGCTTTTCCTACTCATCTGTGCTTAATCTAGCCCCATACTGCATTGCATATGATAGCTCCACTATAGCAGAATATATAATATTTTTAAAGTGAGGAAATCTGTTATTTAAAATGATGTAACATAATCAGTTTGCTCCAGGCATGGAGAAAGACTTTCCTGTGACCAACATTTTAAATGTCTGAGCAATACGGAGTCAGAAAAGCAGACACAAACCAGAATAGGTGGGGAGAGAGATTGCTTTTGACACAGCCTCAAAAACATCATTTCAGGAGGAAAAATCCAATTCAATTTTCAGAATGACTGGTTAAACCAATCCATGACAGGTCTATATAATCAATATCTACTGCCACTTACCTTGGCAGCATTCCTGGAGAGATCATTTTCCAAAATTGTCCTCTTCTCAGCCACTTTCCATTGTGTTTTATGTAAATTACTTTGGCATGTCTACTATATTCCTTTATTTTGCTTCTGCTACACTAAAGAACTTATCCAATGTATTGCATATCACGTTATATATGCAAGCATAGATAGTTTTCAATTCCTGTATGCATTTCATTTCTGTGTGTAGTCAGTTTTAGTGTTATTCTAAGATATCAGAGACAAATCAAAGTATTTTCCTGTTTTCAAAGTATCTGAAGCTAATTTTAACCCAACATGGAAAGCCAAGCATTTCTACCTCTGTTATCTTCCCATACTTTTACAAATTGGTATGAAAAATCCTGCCCGACAGTATGAGGGAGCAGCTCTAGACTCCCTCCCGCTTGAAGGAATTAGTGTTTTCCTGATGAGCAAAGACCTTGGCAACAGACACAGCTATTGGGTAAAGAACTGTTGTCTTCTCCAAAAGGCACAACTGTCAAGTGCCCTCTTGAAAGGTTAAGCACCCAGTTAACTTGGTCCTGCTAAAGAGGAGTGCGTCATGAACCACCATCAGCCCCTCACTTAAATACCCTCAACAGCTTCCCATTGCTACGAGAATAAAATCCAAACCAGCAACCAGGACCAAGAAGTCTCTGCACAGCGTGGCTGCTGCCCACCTTTCCCACCCCATTTCACCCACTCTCCCCATGGCTCATTGTGTTCCAGCTGCACGGACCTCCTTTCAGTTGCTAGAATAGCTTGACAATCCCTTCACCTTCTCTGCCTGGAAGGCACTTTTTTCAGCTTTTCAGGTAACAGTGTCATTCTCACCCTCCAGGTGTCGGCGCAGGTATCATCTTCCCAGAGACACCTCCCCTGGCTGCACTCTGGAAGTGCTGCTCCAGTCACAGTTACCCCCATTGCCCTCTTAACCGCTCCATAGCTCTGATCACAGTCTGTACTCATTTATGTTTGCTCACTTGGTTGCCGTCTGTCTACCCATTAGGGACCGCATCTCTCTTGTTTACTTACCCCAGCAGCTCCAGTACCTCGCACCTAATTGGTGATTCACGAATGTTTGTTATAAGACTGATGCAGGCAATGTTCCTTGTGGTATCATTTCACCTGCTTCCCTTTCTGCTAGTATCTAGCACCTCTCCACGTAGCTATCCATTGTTACTAAATGACTGGATGTTAAACGTGGCTGCTGGGAGCAAGGGGTTAAAGCAGCTGACCTATGACCTATTGGAGGGAGGTGGATGGGAAGGGGCGCCCATGCGGAAAAGAAAAGAAGGCAGGTAACATTGCATAATCTTTGTGTTAATTGGACCTCTAAGTAAATAGGGCAATAATATTTACTAAGAAAAACAGATTTTATCTCTGAAATGCCCTAAGAAGGCTGTCCCTAGGTAAAGACTACCTGTAGTAAAAAGAAATTAGATGTGTAACTCATGGCTCCTTGGATAATGTTACCTGTGCTATACCAGTTTATGTGGCATAAAATAGATCTGTTCAATAATTTGAATGCCCCTTTGCATGAGGTGATTCCCACAACTCTCACATAGAGGTCTCATATATTATTTTGAGTAAGAGGTGCATGTCCAGTGACAAGACCTGGAAAGCTGACCTGAATGCCCACACCTCTCTCTTCTTCACCAGAGCCTCTTGATTGCCTGCATATCTGAAGTTACATTGGAGACATGTTACAGGGTAAGATCCTTGACTCGTGAAACTCTGGTTTGACAATCCAATGATTGCCCAGCCACATATTAGAATTGCATGGAGACTTAAAAAAAAAAAAAAAACAATACCAATGCCCAAGTTCAACCCCAAACCAATTAAATCAGTATTTTCTGGAAGTGAGGCCCTGGTACTGCTATTGTTAAAAGCCCCTCAAGTAGTAACTCTGCTATGCAATCAATGTTGGGAACCACTATACTAATGTCTTATCCCTTCCAGGGATATTTTCATTTTAATAAAGATTTCTTCATTCTGAAAGACCAAAAATATTCTTGACCTTCTAATGTCCAATAACTTTTTATGAACTGAGTAATGTACTGGAAACTAAAGGTAGTGACAGCACAGGTTAGGGACATCTGAATCTTTTAAAATTTATCAAGTCACTTCTATTACGAGTTGAAAAGAATTATAAATTAAAGGAATTTTGAAAAATAGGATGAGGGCACTAGAAACAATAAAGCATTTTTATGTATTTTTGCTAAAAACAGTGATTCTAAATTAGTCTTCAAAGTAAAAAAGCTGTGTTTTTTCTTTCTTTTTATTGTGATTTCTTATATTTTTTCTTTCCCAATTTATCATCCTGACCAATAGTGAATAAATCTAGCTATACAAAGTGAAATAAAAGCAAAATAATCATAAACTTACGGAAAGTAGAGACAGTCCATCTAACCCCAATCTTTCCGTTTAAACCTGCCATCAAAAGGAAATGCAGAAGGTCACCTCTTCAACTCGATTTCTTAAGAAAAGAATTAGTCATCCATATTGTTAAATTGGCTTCATCCCTAAAGAATAAATGAGAGATGAACTGCATTGAGCCAAGGCACATCACTACACTCAGAAAGCCATTTGCTTGCAACAGGAAATCGATGTAAAGCAGTCTTACAACATTGCATGACATTAAATGTCCGTAATCACTTTATTCTGCTTAAGTTGTATGTGTTAAGCCAGCATTCTCTCTATATAATCTCTCCTTAGGAAAACTCATCTCTTTTCACAACTTCAGGAATCACTTATAAACTAATAGCTCTCAAATCCTCATCTCTATCCTTGACATCCATCCTAAGCTCCAGAGGCTATATGATGCAATGGCATATAGATTGTGTGTGTGTGTGTGTGTGTGTGTGTCCTTATACACAACCACATAGGCTTTGGAGTCTGAAGTCTGAGTGTCTAGGCTCAACTCTCAGATGCCACACTGATAGTCCAAATTATTTATCTTAAATAAGCTTCACTGTCATCATCCTTAAACCGAGAAAAATGCATGCAGCCCAGTGCCTGGCAAAAAGTAAGTACTATAATTATTATCATTAGGCCTATCCACACATATGTCCCAGGAATACTTTAAATGCAAAATTTCCTAAAAATGAATTCATCATTTCCCCTAAGCACTTGATTTATCTCTGTGAATGCTACCATACTCAATGACACCATCATCCTACCAATTATGTGGTCCCCAGGAGTCATTATTTATTCCTCCTCCTTTCTAATGTCACACTTACTTTTAGTTGCCACATGCTGTTGCTCTACCTCTGCAAGATACATGAATCCATCTTCTTCCATCCACATTCACATGACCTGGATTCAGCTCATCATCACTTTATTATTGCAACAGACTTGTAACTGGTCTCCTAGAATCCAATCTGTTGCCCTCATTTTGCTGCCTGATTTCTTCTAGCAACACAATTCTGAACCAGAAACAACATGTGAAGGCATTTAAATGCCTTCCTGAATATGTCACTCAAGGATTTTCAACTGTCCAGGCTTATTTTACTTACAATCTTCTCAGGAAGCTCTCAATTTTGCTCTATTCATGACAAATAATATTAATAAGAACCACCTATTCTTCTGGGCCTTTCAGAGAGATGTGTAATTACTTGACCACTGACTATAAATCTATCCCTCGGGCAAACAGGATAGATTGCAAGTGAGAGCAAAGTTACTATATACATAATCTTAATATGATTCTAATTCATATCTTTCAGAGCAAATTATGTGTTTACTTTGTACTTTATAATTAGTTTTAAAAGGACTACTGGATTTGTATTTCATAATCAATCTCAATAAACCTTTGAGTGACAATATTATGTATGAGAAATGCTGGCCAACAGCTTGAAATTCAAATTAAGCCTAAAAGGCCATTGTGATATATTCTAGAACTCCTTAGTACACACTTCTTTTAAAAGCACTCTCCCCAAAAGACCTTACACCATACCAAACACCTTCCATTTCTTGAAAACACAAGCTTTTTTCACTCTTACTCCTCTACCCGATTTCCTCTGTCAACCTAGTGGACACTGACTTATCCTTCCAGCCTCTGCTTAAATAGTATCTCTTCCTTGGATATTTCTTTCCTTCCTAGAAGATTAGGTGTCATCCCTCTATATATCTGAACTCAAGACCTACAGAGTGTGCTGGAATTGTAAGAAAGAGGTCTGTTCTCAAGTTGGACTGATGCCTAGGCTGCAAACTGTAGCATCAAGGTTTGTCAAAAGGAAAAAGTGTCCAGGGAAGAAACTGATGTTGAAAGCCAGGAAAGCCTACAACCAAATGATTGTTTGCAGAGAAGAATCCAGGTAAAAGGCAACAGGATGGAAATCATGATATCAATCAGAGAAATATTGAACAAATCATAGGTAGAAGGCTGAGCCTGCAGAAATTATCTAAAGTGTTGGATTGTACCCATCAGCTCTTATTAAGGTGTATGTGGGCCCTAGCCAACTATGATGAGGAAGCTCATAGAGGCCACACTGGCCCACAACTGCAATTTATACATTCCCTATTTTAAAGGGAATGTATATTTTATGATTTTTTTCTGAGACAAACAGATGTATGGAGAAAAAAATTTCTAGATGAAGGAATTAAGTCCATATGTATGAACTATGAAAAAAAAAAGAAAACTAAAAATTAATATACTGGTAGAGAAAAGATTGGGAGAAAAAAATAATGGACTGTCTTTATTAATATAATTCAGCCAAGAAAATGTGTGCAAATCTCAAAACAGAATCAGAAACCACTTAGTATTTCTATGTTGAGGTCATAAAACATTGCTTTTAAGCTTTTTCTATGTAGATTTTTACATAGAAAAATAGAGGTTTCCCAATTTTTCCTTGGTGATTCAAAATAGAGTTAAAGTGAAAACTTCAAAACCAGGCCTTGATGAGACAGTTTTGGATTAAAACCCACAGAAACAGCAATTCTGATCCTTCCAGCAAAAATTTCCTTTCCTTTAAAAGTGAAATTCCCAGCAAACTTTCATGGACTTAAAATGCAGTGTTTTTTGCTGAAATTATTCTTTATGTTATTTTAAATAAATTTTAAAATGTTCAAATGAACTGCATACTGTCAAATAAATAATATCATCCTGGAAACAGAGGTTTGATATGTATATACTGATACAGATGTATATATCAATATTAGTAAATACTTGTATTGATATTGATATATGCTAACCAAATTTTAGTTTATTTTTTTTTAAAGCTTCAATTAATTGTGTTCATGCCCGTTGGTCCTCTTATTTAAAAAGAAAGCGCATTTCTAGCAGTTACAATGGGGTCAGCAAGTGGGGGCTGAAAACTGTCCTGGGCTTCCTTTGTCAAGTCACATATGGCTCAGGGCTACATCCTGGAAAAAGCAGCATCTTTTTCTAATTCACACCAAGTTTAGCAGTTGAATTTATAGATCGATAAAATCTTAGGCATCTGCATCATTTTAATACAAAACACAAAAGATACCACATTACACACTGATAATACATTGAGGGGAAATAATTGTTCATTTGTTAATGTATGCATGCATGTAACAAATATTTATTAAGCACCTACTATGAGCTAGTACTCTTCCAGGTGCTGGGGACACAGCTTAGAGCAAAACAGAAACCTGGGGAAAGACAAACTCTAAACAGGATAAATAAGTAAAACATAAAGCAGCCTGCTAGAAGAAAGGCTAAGGAGAAATATAAATGAAAAGAAAACAATATATAAAGCCAGGAAGGGGGATAAAGAGTGTAGGGAGGTTGGGGCAGGCATTGCATTTTCAGATAGGGTAGCCAGGAAAAGGTCTACACTAAAAACAATTTGAGTAAATACCTAAAGGCAATGAGGGATGAGCCATGGGGCTCTCTGGAGGGAAGAGTGGTACAGGCAGGAAATGGTGCACATGTAAAGGCCCTGAGGTGGCATCATACCTGACAAGTTAGAAACTGATTCATATAGTACTTACAATAGGTAAAGTACTGTCTTAATCATTTTACATTATAAAAACAAAAATCCACTTAGTCCTCACAGCAATCCTATGAGATAGATGCTATTATTATTCCCATTTTAAAGCTGAGTAATGTGAGGTATAAATCACTAGGTAACTTCCAGATTACACACCTGGTGAGGAGAAGGTTCAGACCCAGCAATTAGACCCCAAGACTCATGCTCATGACTACCTACTGTATTATATCTTAATAATTTAAAATTCTTCACTATCGGTGAATTCAGAATATGGCTGTATCTACACAGGAAAATAGAAAGAAGAAAAATTTGTAATCCCTGTAAAGTTGATCAACCCAGAGAGTCAAGCAGAACATCCAAAGCATAGTAGATATCCATCCACCTACTCCTGCACGACAAGCATTCCTGCTTCCATAGCACAAGTTTTTCTCGTTGGTTCAGGCATTATAAATGCTGTAAAATTAAAAAGCAACCTTAGCCAAGCCTTCAACTTCAATTTTATTATGATGCTGTGGCAGCGCTGAAATAATGATCCAGTTTAATGAAATTAGACAGATATATAGCAGAATATATAGAGTGTTCTGGAACCAGATTTTCCAGATATGGATCGCAATTCCACCATTTATTAGCTGTGATGTTAAACAACCCACTTAACCTACCTGGGCCACAGAGTCTTCCTCTGATAAATACGGATAATAATAGTACCTACCTCATAGGGTCTTGGCAAGGATTAACTGAGTTGTCGGGGCCCAGTTTAGGGAAGGGATGATTGAGCTATTGGTATCATCACTTTGGTGGCAGTGGAGCACACTATGTAAGCACAGGGACTCCAGTCCTAGCTTGTCTGCACTGGAATCCCAGATAAACCACTTCCCAGCTCTGTGGCTTGAGCAAGTTACTTAATCTCTCTTTGCCTCAGTTACTTACCTGTAAAACGGGGATAATAAGATCAACTTCACAGGGCTATTTCAAGGTCTAAATGAGTTAAAATATGTAAAATGCTTAGACCAGTACCTGGCCCATAATCAGTATTATATTTTTGTTGATATTAACATTATCATTATGTGTCATTTTGATCTATTAAGAAAATTATTTTTTTCTCTTTCATTAGGGCCCAAGAAGACATGAACACACTGTGTTACCTTGATACCTTTCTTTTTATTATGATCAAGTATTAAAATGTTTACAATATGCTTGCTTTTGTGACATTAGAGGTACCCAACAAACTGAAAATCATACCCTAGGAGCTAATGCAATATTGTGTGTTAATTATTTAGCTACTTCCCTAAAAACTATGTTCCTGCAAATTTTTCTCCCTCCCCTCATTACTAACATGAAAATTCAGATAGATTTAATTTCATATTCCCCATTTGCAATTACCATCATCTTACTAAGAAGGTATTTTCGGTTTTCACTCAGGTTTGACAGTAAAACCCTGATACCATATAAAGACCTAGGACATGTAATTTTTCTCTTTACTATGGGATAGTTTGGGGCTTCCCTCTTAACTAGGTACAAGGGAAAAGGGACTGAACCATCGTTGTGGATAGCAGTGCTACTGACAATCACTACTCAGAGTGAACATGTTGTTTTTATCAAGATGTCATCTCTATTCCTCAACATCTTAATGGCCATGCATTGCTCTATCTCAGACATATCAGGCTAGGAGGTTTTTAACAGAGAACATTTGCCTTTACCCTATTCAAGTGGCAGAAAAAAGCTGCCAAAAACCTAAATTGCTGTGTAATCAGCTTGGTTGGCACACTCAGCAGAGTTGGCAAGACAGAACTAATGTTACAACAAATATCCACTCCTGATGCTGCCTATAAAGGAAACAAGTTGGCATTAATCCATGCTTACTACAAGCCTGGAGGGGTAGGAGGAGGTGCCATGCAGAAAATACCCAATATATGCGAAGTACCCTGAAATGTTGCTATAAGACTATTATATTAAGGAATTCTGAATATGGAGATTTCATCTCAGATCTCATAAGAGCTTTAGCTACCATAAGTAGTTTTACTCAAAAAGTCTAGTATGTATTCAAAAGCTGATGTGGTTATTTTGCCTCATTTTGAAAGCTTCAATAAAGATTGTCATTTTCTATCCCTGCAGATACCTTTCTAAATCTGTAATTCAACTATTCTAAGCTAAAGGTGGAGCAGAAATTAGCAATTGACATTATCATTTAAAAATAGAATGGACAACACTCTGGATAAAAGAATCAAAGTACAAAATATCTTTCTGATACTTGAGAGAGATTATTTTTATAATAAGAAAAGCACAATTTTAATAAATTATCATAACTGGTTTCTGATCAATGTTTTTCAAACATTTGCCACTTCATATAATCCAGCGGGACAGATTTTCTGCAAAAACTATTAGAGCAGTGGTGCTTAGCCTTCTTTGATCTTTTAAAACTTCAAGAATCATAAAATTATACATTCAAGATATGGATAATATACATACAAAAATATCTCAGGGACCCATGTGTTTTTCTTCCATTATTCAACATTTTTAAAACATTACTCAGAAGACATATTGTGTGGGTTCCCTTTTGCCAGATTTTGGCTCCAAAATGAGACACCCCTGACCACAACTAATAATGATTGAATCACCCATTATTTTTGAGATTCCACAGATTACAAAAAGACATTATCTGACACTCTATGTCATTAGGATTACAGATTCACCATGACAATTTTGTCATGGCAAAAGTTTTGAGGTTTCTGAAACCATTCTGGAAAAATAGTTTGTCTCATATCAGCTCACTTCTTTCCTCTTCATCTCTAATAACTGTTAGCAGGAAATTAACAGCACTGTATTCAAATCAGGGACCCAAAAGATAGCATTTCTGGAAGCACTGCCAAAATCCAGATGACACATCACACGCCAGGCTCTCACTGATATATTCAATATAAATACACTCATTTATCTAGAAACTGAAAAATTGTGTAAATGACTTTATTTGCAATCATATAAAGTAGTGTTGAGGAGAAAAAAAACTCAAATTTCTGCATTTGCTTAAGGAATTCTATGAGAATGACCCCTCCCAGAGGTCTACATAGAAATTAGAATACAATTTTCTGCTAAGGGATCTTCAGAGTTATTGGGGGACTGCTAGTGCCCTCAAGGATTCAATTTCAGGGAAGTTCAGGGCCAAGGCCCTCTTAGAAACACTCATTTTAAATTCTTATTTTCCCCTCTCCATTTCTTTTACTTACAGCAAACTGGTTAGAAAGTTATACCATTTCAGTCTGAAAAACTGCTTTCATATCGATTCCTGCATACATCTTAAAACTCCAACTCCTCTAGATTCTAGTTTTTTATATTTATAGAATAGACTTTGGAATTCAGAAAATCTTTTCTCTTGAGAGCCTGACTCTTATCAGTGAAAGTCTGACTTTCAAGACGACTCTTTCTGCTTTGCTCTTTAAACATGGTAATTTTGAAAGTCAAAACTGAGCAATGCCAGTAGTTGTTTTCAGCTATGTTGCCACCGGACCGCCCTCCCATTCTTATCCCAAGGATGGACACTTCAACAGCAGTGAATAAAGTAATGAGTATTGCTTAAAATGGAGAGTACATCTGATAGCATTTAAAAAATATTAAAATGTTCTAATTGACATCTAAATCTTTTATAGCCCAAAGACTTTTTTTCCCCATACAGAGAGAAAAATATTATTGTGAAATCAGGGATGGGACAGGCAATTCAAATATTTCAGCTTCAACGCTTCTGTTAGATGGCTGCTAAAATAATTCTAGAAAACCAATTCTGGAAATATTGATGTTTTACTTTAAGCTGTTATACTGCAAACTACAATTTTCAACTAAAAATACATCCATCCATTCACCCATCCATCTACCCATTCATTCATTCGTTCCCTTTTCAACATATGTATCACTGTGCAAACAGGAAAGAGACACGGCTCCTGCCAGCAAGGCATTTACACGTTTGTGAGAAGACAAATATTAACCAAATAACCACACATATCCCAGAGGTTCAAGTGGGTTTGGTAATCAGTATTTATTGGTACCAGATTGATGCATGAAGACAAAAAGATGTGTCACTTATAAACTGCTGTTTCATAAAACACAGAAATATATTTAATCTTGTCAGAAGTATAGTATGTTTTAGAAATGTGTTGAGAATATATTGTTTTTTAATTAGCTTTCTATTTGAGGATTCAAGAATGAGCAATGAAACGCCAGTAGAACAAGAAACATTGATCTATGAGGAAAGATTAAAAAGAGTAATTGCTTATAGCTTAATCAAATAAAAATTGAAAGGGATTATGGCAAACATACATAAACTCAAAGAGTTTAGAAAAGAAAGAAATTTCAATAATGAGCCAAAATAAGGAAATACACTTTTACATCACAGAAAAATAAGCACTAGCTTTCTTATTAAACTAGAGATGCAGCTTAAAGCTCCTTAAAATGATGCAAGAACTCGGAATTGAGGAAAAAATTCCAAGGGCAATCTATTTGGTCATTAAGAGCAAGGTAGCCATGGGGCATTTTACCAATTCATGGTTGTCACCACTCTAAGAATTTAGGGGGATAGGGACATAGGAAGAGTTTTCTAATAGTTCAGGAAAGATTTACAAAAATTTTTTTAAATTGCAGGGAAGGTTAGGCTGAGAACTTCTCAAGGCCTAGAAGTACCAGTTCCTGCTCTGATCTGTCATTCTTCCTTAGAAAATTCAGGGGAAAATAAAGTATTTTGCTTCTGCTGTGAAAATCACTCTCAGGACTCTACTAATGATGGAGCCAGAGATAGCACAAAAGCACCCTTATGTCCCATGTAAAACTGGCTTTTTGCTACTTGATACCGGGAAGTGTAAAGAGCTTTACTTTTCTGTAGTGTCCTAAGGAATATCTCCTCAAGGAGTACCCAATCCTTTACCACCCCCAAATAAATAAAGTGGTTGTACCTAGAATGAAGAACTGTTGAGGTGAGTTCAAATTTTCTCAAAATTTTTCCTTTTTTAAATCACAAGATTTTGAAATTCATCTTTTAGGACTATTGACTCAGTTAAGAAAAATGAAGACCTTTTAAATTACAGATAAGAATGAAAAATATCCTAACATGCATTTTAAATAGCACTCAAATATTAATAACAGTACAGTGTAAAGTTTGCTTTTCCCTAGAATAAGCTCATTTTTAAAGATTTTTCAAAGAGAAAAGATAATGGGAGTAGCTGGTAAAGCACATTGTTCTAGCTCAAAGCTTACTGTGGGCTTAATGCATAAATCAGTCTATGTCTAAACAGCAAAGCTAAAATACCTTACTGTTTGGCTACATTTACAATAGGAATTTCCTTTGAATATGAATTAATACACTTAAGCAAAATATTTACTAATAATGCCAAAGTTATTTACTGACAGCTTCAAATACCAGAATAAACATTACAAATATGAACTCTAAGATAAAGCTCTTTCATCCCCTCCCTAAGTCTCTAACATAGCAGCATTTGTCCAAGTGGGACTTCCCTTGGACTTTTAAAATGCTCCCACCACATCATACTACCTTTTAAGCAGGAAGACCACCTGCTTACTGAAGGCTTTGATCTAAAAGTCATGATGTGCTTTAAAAAATTGAAGAATAGGCAACAGCCATGATAAATGTCAAAGCCTTTGATCCTTTCAAGTGAATCAATTTGGAATCTCCAAAAACTAGGAACTAGGGTCCAAAAATCCAGTGGGAAGGAAATATGCAAGAATTTTTAGTCATAGAATCATCAAAGTCTACAATTTCATGGTTTCCTTTTCCCCAAATTTTCTAAATTAATTTGGGAATTATTTTAGTTTAGTAAGCTCTCCTGAGTTGTCATTTAATATAGAAAAGTTATGATTTGGAAAGCCAATTTTCTTCCACCATTCTTAATCATTTATTAATTTTGAATTGAAAAAAAAATATTTGAATAAAGAAGTATTCAAAATGAACAATATTCCAGAACATGCTGAGCACTATGAGTAGCAATAAGTATCCAGAATTAGAAGAAAGTTAAAAGTTGCTGGTTGGTTTTCCTTTAGGTGATCCCTAGCAATGAATAGCCTAGTGTTGTTTCTTTTAAACTTTCATTAGAATTGGTTGTTAAAAGGTTGGTTGTTCAGGATTTTTTAGACCATGTTGTAAGAAATCATTTCATAGAGATGCCTCATGGATACCATACCCATTGGATTTCAATTATAATTTTAAAATCTATATTAAACTATTTTAAACCAACCAAGCCCCCCACATACACACACACAAACATACACACAATCCATGAAATTGGATGGAGACAGATAGACATGTGTTCAAACTCTGACACTCCTAATACTAGCTGCTTAACTTTGAGTAATATACTTAAACTTTCTCATTCTCAAATTTTCTATCTAGAAATGGAGATAACAAGGGTATATATCATGGAGTGTTGATAGGATTAAACGTGATGCTGGAGAGAGGTACAACAACATAGTGCTTTAGAGTACAGGTCCTAGAACAATGGTTGTCAAAGTGTGATCCCTGGACCTGCTGCATCAGCTTCACCAGGGAGTCTGTTAGGAATGCAAATTCTTAGGCCCCACCCCAGACCTACTGAAGCAATCTATGTTATAACAAACCCTATAGAAGATTATGATTCGTGCCAGAGTTGAGAACCACTACCCTTGAGTAAGACTCCTTGGGTTTGAACCCCACTTTTGCCAATTAATAACTTCATAACCATGGGCATGAAGCTAAATTTCTAGAATCCATGTAAAGTGCCTGAGACATAGTAACAAATGTTAGGTATTATTAAAGTGCTTAGCACAGTGTTGACCTTTATTAAGCATCTCAGCAAACATTAACCATTAACAGGATTATTATTTTATCACTATTTACCCATTTTTGTATTATTTTGTCATGTCACTGTGAAGCAAGATCAAGTAATAATTTTTAAGGAATTACTTTCAAGTTCTGGGTAAGGAAGAAGGTAGCATATGGCTATCAATGGAAATTTCTGCATTTCTTAAAAAGCAGGACCCATAGCAAGGTGCCAAATTTACATATTTTTAAATTCCAAATAACTCTTATTTCCTTTCCTTCATATGATTGAACTTTTTGGAGGCAGAGACATGAAAAATAAAATTGATCCACCATGATCATTCATATGTTTTTTTCTCACCAAAAAACATTTTATTTCCAGTGTTTAATTGGGTATGCACACAGGCATGACATAGGTTTGTATTCATTAAGTCCTCATACAGAATTATAATGAAAGCCAGTTTCATCCAGGATCTGCTATCTACACACCAATGTTACAACATTTATATCAAATCTGGTATCTGAAGAAAAGATACGCATACAATATGTTCATTTAAGTTAAGTATTTCACAGAAAGATTAAAAATTCAAGTCACACAAAACTCAAAAACCATTAAAAGTTTGAATATAAAACTCAGATATCCACTGGAATGACTAAAAAATGGAAGTTCTGTATCCAACTGTGTTAAAACTGATAAATGTAATGACATTTGTTTCAGATAAAATGCATTCATTTATACAATGTGAGTCCTCTAATTTAAACAATATGGCACTCTAAAAACCAAATGCATTTTTATGATGAGGCACTTTTTGTTAGTGATGAAACTAAAAGAACAGATTTTCTGTGCACTAATGCCTGCTATTTTATTCAGTAATCATGGGAATATATTAGCCAGTTGCAACAAATGCCTTGTTGATTTGTGCACAACTGTCCAATATATTTTAAATATATATACATATAGATGTATGTATATATATAAATTTATATATCTATATATATCTAGCTGTACATATGGTTTTAAAATCCAAAGATTAGATCTGATGTTCCTTCTAAACTGATGATTTTATTCTTTTTTAAAATCCATATGTTTACAAGTTGCCAGATTTGACTCCTAAGTATGACTCATTCGTATTTTTTCATACTCTGTATCTCATAAAAGTCCAAAGAAAGCCTAATGTGCTTGTATGCATATGTCCTGACATTTAGTTCTTTAATGTTGTGACAAAGAAGAATGAGTGAGAATTAAGATGCAGATAATGGAGATGTTCATGCTTGGGTGAGATGGTCATGAATTCGACAGTAAGCATCTGCTTCTTTACAGCCCAAGGCCCTGTAACTTCACAACAATCTTATCACACCATCTGTAAGCATGGGGGATGATTTTTAAGCGTCTTAATTTGTATTGCATCATATTTATATGTTTTGCATTATCCTTTTCTATAGTAATAACACATTGAAGTCCATAGAACCTGGAGTTGTCTCTTGTGGGAAGATTTTTATTCCTAATTCAGGCTGCCACTTTCTTTCATTTGCTAAGCTATATCTTTTCTTCTAAGAATTTCTCAATTTTATCTAGACAAATGTATTGGCTGAAAGTTGTTCATTATATCCTCATATTTATATTTTTTAAATATCTATAATATCTGGAGTTAGGTTCCCTTTTCCATTCCAGGTATCAGTTAATTGTGCCTCCTATATTATTTTCTTGATCAGGATCACTGCAATCTAGTTCATTCTATTAACCTTTTCAAAGGAGCATCTTTTGGCTTAGCTCAAACTTCCAGTTATTTTATTTCTATAAAATTAAGTTCTGCTTTAATCTATATTGTTCTTATGTCCCCCTTTTACTTGAATTTGTTTTGCATTTCTTTCTATAACTTATGAGATGAGAGTGATGCTTAGCTCATTAATTTCCAGCTTCTCTTATTTTCTAAATCAGTAATGTTTTAGCTGTTCCCTAATAATTTAGTACATAGTAGTATTTTCATTATAATTTTCTTCAAATATATTTTATATGTTTATAATGATTTATTCTTTGACACATGGATTCTTACTTGTGATTTTAGTTTCTAAAGTTATAGAAGTATTCTACTTATACTTTTGTTAACTATATGTGCCTGAAGAGTGTGCATTCTAAATTTAGTGATGTAGTGTTCTCTATCTGCCCATTACATCGTGTTTGTTAACCAAGTCCTATAAATCTTCTATATTTTTACTGATTTTATCAGCTATCTATCAATTACTTAGATATATTTGTTAAATTCTACTATAATGTTTGTGGATTTGTCAGTTTCCCCTTCATTTCTGGTCTATATTTGCTTTGTGTATTTTGATGTTTTTTAGAGACATACAAATTTAAAATTACTTTATATGTCATAAAGGTATGCTCCATAAATTCAAATTTGTCTGACTTTCAAATAGCTCTACAAGCTTTCTTTTGGATAGAATTTGCATAGTTGTCTTACATCCATCCTTCAGCTTTTACCTTTTCAATATTCACTTGTGATCTAAATGCATCTTTTATAATGCTTTTTTATTCAGTTTGAATTAACAGTTTTTGTGTCTCATTGGAGCAATTAGATAATTCACATTTAACATAATTACTCATCTATCTACATTTAAGTCTACCATCTTATTTTGGACTTTCTACATGTTTCTTTTTCCACCCTTTTCTTCTGTTATTTTGAATTGATGACTATGTTTCATCCCTCCATGTTTTCCTTCCAACAGTTTGTAAGTTACGCATATTTTTCCTTTTATCAGTTTACTTATAAATATTACATGAATTTTTAATTTTTCTAATTTTAATCAATAAATTTTTTCTCCTCCTAGATCAGGCAATTATTTTAGAATACTTTATCTCCACTTATTCTCATCCCAACCTTGTTGAAGTGCTTTAATTTTTATTTTCAGGCATTATTATTATTATTGATGTTTAGTCAGTAACCATTCTGATTTACCCAAATATGGACCACCTTTAGTTTTCTTCATTTCTTTGTTACTTACTTTAGCAAAGATCCACTGCTGAAAAATCCTCTCAGTTTTTCTTTATCTGAGATCATATTTATTCTTGAAAGATATTTTGCTGGATATTAATGGGTTGATGGAGATTTTTGGTTCAATATACTAAAATTGAAATTGTCAGTCCACTCTCTTCTGGTGAACATCATTGCTGATGACAAGATAATCATCAGTCTAGTTAGAACTTCTTTGGGGGTAATCTGCCTTTTTTCCACTCTGGTGACTTCTAATATTTTTCTCTTTTTCTTTGGTGCCATTAAGATTCATTACAATGTGCCTAAATGTAGCTTTCTTTGTATTTGTACTGTTTAAGATTCATTGGGCTTCATGAAACTATAGATTGATGTTTTTCATCAGTTCTGGAAAGTCATTAGTCCTCTACAGCATTTGTTTCTTCTTCTTCTAGTCATGATCCAACTAGCTTCCTATGCTTTCTATGAAATGTGTGCTGGTTAATTTCTTCTTATCTTTCTTCTACCTTATTCTCTCTTCAACTGCATATAATCACTTGTTAAACCCATCCATTGATTTTTCAATTTTTATTATTATAATTTTTATTTATAGAAGTTCTATTTAGTACTTCTTCAAATTGTCTTGGTCAATTTTGGTAGTTTTCTTTCTCTCTCTCTCTCTCTCTCTCTCTCTCTCTCTCTCTCTTCAGATATATACAAGCTTGCCTTTTACTTTTTTGAATATAGAAAGAATAGTTTTTCCATCTGTGTCTGATATTTCCAATGTATTAAATATTTGGAGGACTATTTCAGCTCTCAATATTTTTATTAAGGCTTTTTTTCCTTTGTGTGTATATTTATTTTTTACTAGATGCTGCTCATTTCTTTAAATATTTTTTGTAGTTAATATTTGAGACCTAAAATAAAAGTGACTTTCTTAAGAGAGGATTCCTATGTGCTTCTACCAGAATCCTAGGGACACTAAAAATCTAGATCCTCTTCAAAATAACTTTCTGATTCTACTCCAGGATTTTTGGATGACTCAGCTGAAGTAAATTTGGGTTGTAAATCTGCACAATAACCATCTAGTTGTGACTACTTCTCAGGGACTTATTTTCGCCCCTGACCTGTTCAGCAGCCAGGTAACATTTTTATAGGCTCTTAGCTATAGGGTCTGGGTAATTATTATTGTTCAATTATTTTTGAATCCTAAAGGTAGGTCAGTCTGGAGTGTCAAAGATTAGCTAACACTTTTGACTATGGGCCAATCAGCTTCACTAGTAATAAAGATGATATTTGCATCTCATATACTTCTCTGATAAGTAATTTGTCATTTAGTTTGGAACTTGGACAAGAAAGAAAGTGAATACTTCATGTTGGGTTTTGTTTTTGTTTGTTTTTAAAATGAGCTTCCCTTATTTACAATAACAAGATTTTTACAAATATGAAATGCAGACACACATCTTCTCTGTCAGAATATCATTTAATCACTACTATTTAATATGAAAATAGGTACAACACACATTATTCTGACATGTATTAATGCCATCAATGTAGTCATTCAACTAATTTTTACTGAGTGCCTGTGATGGATGTAAGATGACCAAATACCTGAAAGTAACTTGTTTCTCTACCTGTTGCTAGGATACAAAGGACAGAATTATATGTAAATTAAAAGGTAATGAGAGTCAACCTTCTTTTAATGCCAAATTCTATTTCTTGTGGTCAAGAACATCCTGTTGAAACAATGAAGTATGAAAACCAGCTTCAACTGGTTGGCCAGACCTGCACAGAAGAAGCCCATTGCTGTGTTCACTTCAACTTTCTTAATTAACATAGTAAAATCCCCACCCCGGGTTGGAGTTATCTGCCCCTTTTTTGATCATGCAATGTATGTGCCAGCATGATTTCCTGTACATACTAATCATAAAATTATATAACTATGTATGTTCATCCATATGCATAAAAGTTAATGCATAATCAAAGCAAATGCTAAGTAGTAAGTTAGGTATTTAAGCAAGAGTAAAACTGCAGCACAGGGAGTCATGTCTGAGTTGCTTTAGACTGACCTTGGCTCCTGCCTGCAGACATAGTAAATGTAAGTTCGGCCTGACTCCTGTGTTAAAGTTTTTTTCTCTACATCTCCCCAAAGCCAGCTTTGGGGCCTAACACCTGCAGTTTGCCAGTGCTACTCATAGTGTGAGTAGGACCTTCTTAGAAATCATTAACAGATCAAGTCAGTTTCTAATTTCTTAAATAACAAAATGAAAATTAAAGTGCAATTTCAGATCATGGTGAATATGACGTAAAAACTAAAGAATAAAATCCTATCATCATGCACTAAATTTTGTGGGAATCTAATATAAGTTCCTTAGATTTAAATATTGTTCAGAAATATTTACTTTTGAAAAGGAAAGCATTAAAAAGAAGACATTCAAGTCCAAAGTTGAGCTTTAGCAAGAATATCTAAAAATGCTTACTGATGGCAAATGAAATTTTAACATTACTATTTAAAAGTATCACATTTTCTTATATCTTATGATTTTTGTATTAGTTTATGACCTAGAAGTAATATCACAAATACATAAAAAAAGATTTTCTCAAAACTTATTTTTAAAAATGCAGCACATTTCATAAAACTTTTGGATGAAAGGAAAATTCAATGAACAAAAGGTTATCTAAACATAAACTCTACTGAAAACAACTTTAAGATGTATTTTCAGAGAATTCTGTAACATAATTGAAGAAGTAATTACCTAACTTCAGGATGAACAATTGGAGGCATTGATTTTTTTTCAGCATATCACATAATTTTTACCTAAGAATATACTCCCTTTACATTTCTAACAACAGTTTTGATGGATAGGAACAAGAAGCACTTGCACTATAATTTTTCAGTGCATTTTAATAAAGTGAATGTTTTCTAAATGTCATAGTTTAAATTTCATGGGGCGTGAAATCTCCTTTGAAATGAAATTTAAAGCCTTTTTCAAATAAGAAGACTAATCTTACAGTCAAAAAACACTTTATATTCCTAGACATTATTAACCTTGGAGTACTGCTTGCAAGATGATAATACTTTCTGACACATTAAGAATAAATTTGTCTTTATATAATTATGTAAAAGAATACATGTGAAATAGATAAGATTTCTTGAGAAACATTAAGTGTGTGCAATAGTAGGATTTCCATTTACTAATAATAAATTTAACTACTCATCATTTATATGGTAATGTTACATATTTGAGCAGATCACTTCTAAAGAAAACTATTTTTGGATTAATCACAGTGCTTAATGTCAAAACCGATAACAGAGCACAATAATCTAAAAAAGAGTTGGCATTAACTTCCTATACTACTTTTAAATCTGAAAAAGCACCACTTTTTTATTGATAAAGTGCAGAATCCTTTTCATATAATCAAATGCTATTTCAATGCATTGCAAGCCATTTTAAAACGTGATTTAAAACTACATTAGTCATGCTTTTGAATAATTTAACAATTTATTTTTAATTACAACTAGATGTAAATGAACATTTTTGTAAGAAGAATGCATGATGATTGCCCATTTTATCTCAGACATATGGTGCCAATGCCAAAAATCATTTCACATATGAAAGACAATGATGCAATAACATTTTTACCTGCTCCAAAGTTTTTAAATCTTAATGACAATAAAAAGTACTATGGGGAGCAGATGTGGCTCAGGCAGTTGGGTGCCAGCCTCCCACATGGGAGGTCTCGGGTTCTATTCCCAGTACTTCCTAAAGAAGACAAACAACGAGCAGACATTGAGCAAAAACAACGAGCAGACAACAAGCAAGGCAACGAGCAAACAACAAGCAGATAGTGAGAAAAAAACAAACAAAAATAGCTGGGAATGGATGTGGCTCAAGCAGTTGGGCGCCCACCTCCCACATGGAAGGTCCCGGGTTTGGTTCCTGGTACCTCCTAAAGAAGAAACAAACAGGCAATGACCAAAAACAACAAGCAGACAAAGAGCAAAAACAGTGAGCAAATAGATGAGGGAGCCATGGGGGGAGGGGGGAAGGGAATAAATAAAATAGAAAATTATAGTATAAAAAATAAGTGCTATGGATCTCTTACAATTTTTATTCCTTCGTGTTAGGATTAATAATACCTTCCATTTTCATTATCCTAATATTTTATAAACATGACCAAAGTTACCAAGTTAGACATGTACCAAAAATAAAGACTGGCCCATCAACCTCATATTCTCCTATGAGCAAGAAAACAAACTCTTCTATGGTAATATCACATGCTGATTGCCTACTTCCACCCCTCTTCAGAGGGGGCTTTTTCATCCTAAATGCTCTTTTCTGCATCCTGAAAATTACCAACTCTCCTGGGCCTTTGGCCCCACCTGGTGGTTGGTAATGAGATTTGGTGACCAGATGCCCTTATCCTTGCTCAGAAGTCATGTTCATTCATGACTTCCTTCAATTTGTTTGTTTATTTTTGTTTGCTTGATACTCATTTTCCATAATTCAGTTAATTTAAACACAGTAAATCTTTTTTTTTTACTAGAGATACATGTCCCTGTAAATCCCTTTTGTCCTTCCTCTCACTTTTCAAGTGCTACCTCCTTGCTTTACAAGTCTCTTTTCTTCTCATCCACCAGTCTCTAATTATCAATCTCTCATCCTCTCCAATATCCACTCGAGAATCAAAAAGGACATGGCTGATATAACATAATATTAGTATTGTTAATAACAGAATCAAGATAAAGAACTATGCAACATATTTTAAGCCCTCCAAGAAATTCAAAACTTCCCCCTCATTTCTCACAAACCTTCCAACCACTTCCTCTAAATAAGCCAGTATTCCTCAACTGTAAGATGCTAGATGCTCAGAATCTTTTCTTTTCTCCTTCAACCCCATTTTATATGTCCAATTTTATATTTAAAGGAGAACTGTGTGTAGGTATATGTGTTGTTTGTGCATATGCGAATGTGTGTGTGAACTGACTTTAGTCTCAATATTGAAAGCCTAACTTTTATTGGAAAATATCGTCCAAGTTCAAGTAAACGAATTTAAATAAACTATGCTTAAATTGGATGCTGTTTTTTGAAACATTGGAATTGTCCTGTATGACATTGCAATGATGGATACAGGCCATTATACATTTTGTCATAACCTATAAAATGGTGCAGGGCAGAGTATAAACTATAATGCAAACTGTAGTCTACAGTTAGTGGCAATGCTTCAATATGTGTTCATCAATTGTAACAAATATACCACACTAATGAAAGATGCTGTTAATGTGGGAAAGTGTGGGAAGGGAGTGGGCGGGGTGTACGGGAATCCCCTATATTTTTTATGTAATATTTATGTAACCTAAAGCTTCTTTAAAAATAAAAAAAATTTTAAAAGAAAAAAATTGCATGCTGCCTATATTAAAGTTTTTTATCTTCATTCTCTGTTTAATTTTCTCCCAATAATGAAACATTGTGTCTAATACTTCAGGCACAGGAACACAAGTAGCAATTGACAAGAAAAAGGTTTATGTTCACTCCCTCCTCCCGTAGAGCCACTTTCACATATATAATGTTTTAATATGTATTAAAATTATTGATTCTTCCTGGAGGAATTGATATGCATCATATACCAACTTTGTTCAGGTCAAACAAACCCATGAACAAGTGGTATTTGTATCCTTTAAAATAAATTTATGTAATTGGCAACTGCATTCAAGGCTACCATTATTATTATAATACTATCCAAATATTAATTATTTGAAATGCAAACTACCTGTCCAACTAAATCTTTGAACCAAAGAACAAAATCTTGACTTTAGTCATGTAAGTTGAAGTGAATATTTTGAATTTCATTGCTTTGAAATGCTTAATAGAGAATTATTTGTGATGGAATTCAAATTGAGGTTTTCAAATGATTACTAAAATGACTAAATATCATGGATAGGAAAGGAGACACTCTGGATCATTTCTCTCCTATTTAACTTGTCAGCATAGGGGAAAATTTGTTTTTACCAATTTTAGGTAGAGTATGCATTGCTGGAGGGATATGGTTTGGGTTGTTTATTGCTTTTGTTATTCGTTCAGCACTTCACAGTTTATGAAATTCTTTCATGTATTTCATTTCATTAAAAGAATTTCTGAGCTCAGCTTCTCTAATTGACTTAAATACATCATTTTTTTTATTTAAGTCTCAAAATCTATAAAATAGGTATCATAGCACTTATTTCAGATATATTTCAAAGCTATATATAGTTTCAAATAAATTACAGTATGTCAGTGTTTGTATATCTTTAAGGCAATATACCAATGTAGGTTTTATTGATATTGAGTGAAGATTAAATGAAGGAACAATTCTCAGTTGCAAAACCAAACCTTAGATATTGTCATTAAATTCAGTCTCCTTTCCTTTGATCTGTTCTGAACATCTCTTCCACTACTGCGTGGGTTTATATAACCCTTAAATATCTGGTTTTCTTCCCTTGCCTCACCTTTCCAAATAATGTCTCACGTTTTGAACCTTCCCACTCCCATATCACACTATTAACTTTGCTGTGTTCCAGTCCCTCAAGATCTTATTCTAAGTAACAGATTATTTAAGTGACAGATTTCATAATCAATAGATATATACTAATATAATAACATATAATTTCCTTCCTAGAAACATTCCATCAAACTGAAGTCATCTAAAACTATTATTTAACAGCGCTTAGTGACTTTATAATGAAAATTTTAAACATTGAGTCAAGGTAAGTAAGAAATGTTAATTCTAAAATGAATACAAATTTGCACTATTTAGGGAGCTATCTTTACTTTTTCTTTGGTTGACCATGCTCAAATACATTGCCTTGTAGTATTGATTTTAGACAATACAACTTTATTGTATAAAATAAAATTGGCCAATGTAGAGAAATGGATACTTAGGAGTCTGAGACCATTGTTATTTTTTTAAATTAGACGTTCTGGAAACTTATTGTATATTATGTAGTGCTCCAGACAAAAAATTATTGTAAGAAGAATTATCACTATCAAATAATATCTTCAAATTTATTACAATAATTATTTATTTCTTCATTAAACAAATAATTATAGAAAGCTTTGATAAAAGATGTTAATGTAGCACTATCTGAGAGCCATGATTTATTCTGAGTGCTATTTATAACTGCTGAAATATAACTTAACGAAGTTAATATTTGACAGCCGTTTGAAAGTACATCATAGAAGCAATGAATTCTATTTTAAATAAAGATAAGCTTATTTTAATATTTGCAATATGTTATATGACTCAGCTAGAACTGTAGAAAAGTTATCATAGTTATTTGAATGCTTCAGAAAGTCTACAAAGCTATATTACATTTACTAGCTGTTGAAAAATACCATTGAGA
This sequence comes from Cabassous unicinctus, assembly GCA_029593785.1. NCBI lineage: Eukaryota > Metazoa > Chordata > Mammalia > Cingulata > Chlamyphoridae > Cabassous > Cabassous unicinctus. Next base: position 31,253 of record JAQZBX010005150.1, read on the forward strand.
CATGACCTATAGTGGCATGCCTCCACCACATATTTACCACTCATAGGCTTTATGCTCAGGCAAATTTAAAAGTGAAATGTGTCGTTCGGAGCATAAAGACTCTGAGTCAGACTTTTAAACTATGCACATCTCAAAGTGAGCTGGTTTTATTTTCCAGGGCATCTTCCCTGCAAAATAAAATTGAAACATACTCTATCACTGCCTACCAAATGGCTACTAACTCTCCTAATAGAATTAGCATATTACTATCTGTTATGGATTGAATGTGTGTCTTTCAAAAAAATAAATTCATGTCCTAACTCCAGGTCTGGAGAATAAGAACCTTTTGAAATAAGAACTTTGAAGGTGTTGTTAGTTAAGATGAGGCCAAGGTGGATTAGGATGGGCCCTAATCCAATATGACTGGTGTCCTTACAAGGAGAAGATATTTGTATGTGGTCAGTAGGAACCTAAGAGAGAGAGAGAAAGAGTGAGACGGCCATGTGACAGAGGCGATTTAGAGTTACATTACATCAGGGACTACTGGCAAGCCACCACCAGAACCCTACATACTTCAGAGGAAGCATGGCCCTGCTGACACCTTGATTTGGACTTCTAGCCTCCAGAACTGTGAGACAATTAATTTCTGTTGTTTAAGCCATCTAGTCAATGGTACTTTGTGACATCAGCTGTAGGAAACTAAGACACTGTCCATACAGATTATAAAACTGGCTCTTAATTCTGCTCCATCACCTGGAGAAATGGTAGAATTCATCAATGCCTATAGCATTGTCTCCAGCCCTGCCCCAACATATCCAAAATGGGTATATTGGATTTTTAAGATAATTCGTTTTCGTTTGTTAAACTCATTAAAACAAAACAAAACATAAATAGGAATTGTCTTATAGTTACTGATTAACTGAATGCCGGTAACATCTGTTCTCTATTTCATAACAGGGGAGGCTGTTCCACCAATACTTAGGCCACCCTCATCAACATATAGACAAAAACTAAATAGTATATCAGGAATGCATCTCAAAATCTTCTATTTAATATGATATCTACTTTAGGCTCCTGAAAATATACATACTAATTTATGAAGACATTTAAAAGTCTATGACAGCCAAATGTGATTGGGACCTCATTAAGATTAAGAGTGCGCACTGATGACTTTAAGGAATTCTCTCATTGGCAAACACATGCAATTTGAGTTCTGCTGGAAGTAACATACGCTTCTAAGGAATTACTTGGGTAACATCTCTTTCCACAAAGTAATTACCCTTTTTTTGTTTTGACATGGGTGACACTTGTTAATGGAGAAGACTTAAGATGTTACAAATGCATAAATCACTGTCAAAAACTCTTAATTATATAATGTGGAGTATTTTTGAACCAACATCACATTATCAAAAAAAAGTACTTAAGTTACTCTGCAGAGAGAATTACATAAATGCCTTTTAGTAAGGAGGGTTTTCATTTTGAAAATAGAGACACAATTGTGAATAAACAGGGAAAGGACCTAAGAAATGCATAAAATAAGGCACTCGTCAAGAGTAAATCAGAGTTAAGTGTGTTTTGAAATTTCAAGAGACATTTTTTGATGAGGTGAAACTGTGGAAAAGTTCAATGATAGAGAAAAGGTATATTTAGTCTATAGATATCGGACCATGATATCTCAAGTGGATGCTATTTAAATTGGGTACATGTTCACGTCTTGTCTACTAAAAGAGTATGTCCAGAAAATAAAACGGATAATTTACGCTAATGACTAAAAAACCCCAGTGCAAGTAGCAAAACATGTAGATTGAGTATAAAATGCACTATTATTATGAGGAGAAGAGGATTATGTTTTAATTATGTTTTAATATGAGTTGGCATTTCTGGAACACAAACTGCTTATTGAAAAAGAAGCTGCTTTAGAAATATGTTAATGGCATTCAAATGTTGAAGAAGCAGTGGAAGTGGGTCTATCATCTCACACGTACACAAATGGGACTGAAGAACTTGGACCTTGAATCCATGCCACATTCACAGAGGCTTCATCACACAGTACGCATATGTATCTAGCTTTTTAAAAACTACATGTTGTGAACCCTATGTATAGCAATCTGTCAGTGTGATTTGTAGGCAAAAGCCACCAAGTTTAGTAAACAATCTTTTTCCATATAATTAACCAGAATTTTCGTTCACATCCCAGAGAAAATAGATTTTCAGGATTGGAACTTTGTTATTCATGATCTGATCATGGTATGAGAAGCTTA
>JAQZBX010005150.1:33592-57520 GCA_029593785.1 Cabassous unicinctus
AAAAAAAAAAAAAAAAGAGAGAGAGAGTGAGAGAAGCAGAAGAAATGTATATTTTGCACATTGCAGAGCATTTTATTTTGTACTGCTATGTGAAAAAAAAAGAACTTTTTCAATTTCTCAGCAGAGACTTCAAAAGGAGTATGCATTGCTATAAGAAAGCCCGGATAAAACTGCTTCCACTGCAAAATAACAGTGATAGCTACCACCATCTGAGTGCTTACTGTGTCCTAGACACTGGAGGTACTATAAAAGCAAGTTTTCTGGTTTCCAGTCTTTAAACAAAACCACAAGGTAGCTATTTATGCTCATTTCACAGATGGAGACAGCGAGGATCAGATCATTTAAGTTGCCTGCCAAAGGCAACAGAACTCTTAAGCAGAAATTCTAGGACTTCCACCTCTGGTACTACACCATAATAATAGCTTTATTTACAATATTCTGTATTATCATTATTTCTTATACCATAAGGCAGCATTTAGTGGTTGCCTTTAGGGCACAGATCCTTTGTGAACATGTTTGCTTAATCTGAAAAAATAGTAGGCTCCATTTTGGGGATAAGGCTTTTTTCCCTCTCCAGCCATGGACTACTGGTAAGGGCAGAAGGGTGTATTTCTGACCATCTGGTCCAATCCTAGTAACTCGAAGCCACGCTGATTAATACAGAGATGGTCACATGCCCCAGCATGGATCAACCTGAGTGCCTTCATCAAACATTTTTCTAAAGGGAACTGGTGGAAGGGAGCTGTTGTTTATGAGACTGGAGTTGTCTGTCACTATATTTCTATTGTAAGTGCCTGTGGCTTGACCAAGGAAAATAAGGCCTTCAGGCACAAGATGAGATATGGAAAGAAAGAGATTCTTGGCAGAAATAGGATTTCAGTTTACAATCATCTCTAAGACTAAGCAGTCCCTTCTTAAAGTTTTGTCTTGTAAGTCATTTCCTTTTTAGAATCTGTTAGCCATAGTGATTTTTAATCATGTAAAAGAGTCCTCACTTATAACTAAATGAATTCCCAACCCAGAAAATAAATGCATGCAATTTTTTAGAAATGGCAAAAACTTCATTTTATTGCATAAGGAATTTCATTCATTTGCCTAGAACATTTAAAAAATCATTTTTAAAAAGACTATCTTGCTTCTCTACAAAAGTTAATAATACACATATGTTTACCAAAAAAGAGAAAGCAAGGGAAGAGGAAAAGGAAGGACGATTCATATGATACAAATAAAATATTAAATATAAATTCTGTTCCAAAAATGTCATGAGAAAACTTGCACTGTTAATTTCAAAGTTTTGATTGGTGGAAATAAGTTCTGATATTGCTAATCCACAAGGCAGATAAAAGGAATGGCATGTCCACCATTCTACTATGTTCCAGATGAAAGTAAGCTTGTTTAAAGGAACAGCAGAGTCCTGAAGTATTCTAAGATTGAATTCTTGGGAGTGGGTATAGCTAGCTCAGTGGTTGAGCGCCTGCTTCTCATGTACAAGGTACCAGGTTCAATTCCTGGTACCTCCTAAAAAAAGTTAAAAACACATAAAACAAATGTGGAAAAAAATAAAATATAATATATATTTTTTTAAAACACAAATTCTGGTCACATCTTTCCTTGGCCCTTAAGAAAATGAGGTCATTTTTGGCTAGGTTTGTACACTGATTTTGATATATCATCATATTTTACTTGACCTCCCCACTCGATCATACACCCTCAGTGACCTCTCTTCAGGCAAATCCAAGGACACCAAAGAAAAGAGTTGAAAGTCATTGGCATAGAGAACAACAGGCTGTCCAACGCAACACCTTGCATAGAAGAGTGAATTTATGGTATAAAACACCAGGAATGAATAAATATGAACCAGGTAATATTTCCATGGTATGCAAAGTATGAGTGCATTTCTTTAAAGAAAATATGTATGCTAAAGAGATGAGGTCTCTGGAGTAGGGGTGGGCTTTGGAAATCTGTGCAGTGTAATTCCACTACTTTTAATAATGTGTGCTGCCTGTTACTAAATGCATAAACAATATGACAAATTTGGAGAACTGGAATTATATTTGAACATTTAAAAAAATTTAAGTGCACCATATTCGAATTATGTTTTGCCATGTTTATTTTGAAATATCCAGATTGTTTTATTTAGTGTAATATTTCATTTCACACTATTTTTTATGAAAGCAATGATGTCATATAAGAATGGATTATAGCCTTGTGAAGTTAAAGTCTACCCAGAAATTGATAATACAGAGATTTATTCAAGAGAATGTATTAAGATTTGCAAATTGCTAAAAAAAGAAATGGAATATTGTTCCTTGAGAACATTTTGCTTTCATATAAGCTTTCCTCTTTTTTATTTTTGATTATAAACAAATTGAATTATTGTCATGAATAAGTGGTGAAGGAAGTGGCTGCACCAATTTTATTTGCATTAACTCCTTCTGTCTTTCTTCGTATACTATTATCATTACCAAAAACTTTGTTTTGTAAGGAGAAATAAAATTATTTTAACAGGTTCTTCTCAGAAGAAGAAACACATATTGTGAATAAACATAAAAATATATTTAGCCTCATAAATAAAGAATTCAAATTAAAATGATATTTCATTTCCACCTATTAGTTTAGCAAACAGTTTAAAGATAGTTCATCTAGTGCAATGGTGAGAGCAAAGAAACATTTGCATACACTATTGGGTACAGGGTATGAATTAATTCAGCATTTCTGGAGAGCAATCTGCCTAATATATATGTAATTGTTTATACTATAATCCAGCTATCCTACTTCCAGATATCTATCCTATGAGAATGATAGTACATTTGTGTCAAGATGTATAAGGATACCTACTGCCACAATATTTTTCTATCCATCAATCTAGAAATGGCCCATTGTTAAATATGTCCAGTGCACACAAAGGAGCCATATGTAGACTTTACAAAGGTAGTTGTATAGACAGTCTTGGAACACAATAAAGTTTTTTTAAAGGCAAGATGCACAACAAATGTATAGTATACTACTATATTATTTATTTTAATAAATACATGTTTGTGTATATTATAATATAAGCACATAGATAAAGATATATTTGAAGAACAGTAGAAAAAAGTTAAGCAGACACACTAAACTCTAAAAAGTGATTTTTTGCGGGTAGTGGTTAGAGATTGGAAGGGTGAAAACTGGATTGTATACATCTTAATATATAATCATATATATGTGTATATACACATACATAGAAACATATTTACATGAAAGAATTACAAAGTTTCCTTTTCTTGCCTCTTTGTACTCCATATTTTTTTTCAAATAAAAAAGCTGAATACTTATGATCTCATTTGTGTAAAAATATTTACCTGCAGTTACATGTAGGTAGTGAGACTACTGGTAGAGTTTTCTTTTCTTCATTGTACTTTTCTACCATTTCCAAATATTCTGAAATGAATATATAATATTGCCGAAATTAAGAATTTCAAACAACTTAAAACTACAAAGAACATTTTGCATGAGGAATTTAAGCAATTCTGTAGGAATTATGGTACTCTCTTCCTTGGGGTCAGTCCAACATTGGTCCAAATCTGACTCTGAGAAAATGGCTTTCACAAGTTTATTTCCAGTTCTCCATCCTTCCCCACCTTCTAACCTAAAAAAATCACACAATGAGGGCAAAGGAAAAGAGGGAATGCTATCAGGTGAGACAAGAAACATCCACTAATAATCTTTGTCTTTTGTCCTGAGAGTTCTTCATCCATGTGGGGCACAGAGTGAAGTTTCTGGTGCTATTGAGCCCAAGGGCCTTGTATGCATTGATAAACCAGATAGGTCATGCCCAGGCTACTCAGCCTCCTATGGTATACATGGGAAATCCTAAATTACTTTAAATTTATATTCTAGATAATTGAAACAAATGTTATTCATCTTCACCTATTTCACATTTGTTTAAGGTGGCTGCTATTAACTCTACTCAGATATGTTTCCAAACCTTTATATGGATACTTTAAGTGCAAAATGATTCAATTTTGTATTTTTGGAGAAGTGTTAGCCCTACACTGACTAATTATTTCAGAAGACCCAGAATAAGATACACTTCTGTTATGCTGTTTTCAAGGAACCTTTAAGAAAAATTTAGTGAAATAAAACATCTAAACAAAATGTACAAAACATTCATTTATTTGTTCAATAAATATATATTGAATGTGTACTATATATCAGGCATTCAGTCCCGTGGAGAAGTTGGGAAGAAATCATACAAGTCCCTACCCTCATAAAGCTTACATTCTTAAGGGGAGTATTAACAACAAACAAGTAAACAAATAAGTGATATAAATTTTGAAAATCTTAATTGCTATGAAGAAAATAAGACAGGGAGGGGCTAAGGGGGTAGAAAAAAATTGGGTAGGCATCATCCATAAGAAAGAAGATGACATTGAAGCAAAAACCTGAATGATAATGATTTAGGATAGTCATAAAAATACCTGGGGTACACCATTCCAGACAGAAGAAGAAGCAAAGATAATAGGACTGGTCTAACAAAGAAGTAGAAAGATGACCAGTGTGAGTACAGTATGGAGAATAAAGAAAAGTTATAGGAAATGAGATCAAACATGCAGGCAAGAACCAGGTTGCTTAAGGCCTTCTGGGCTATAGTAGGGAGCTTAGATAATATCCTACATATAATGGAATATTATTGAATGATTTTTATAAGAAAGCTACATGATCTGATGTACATGTAAAAATTGTAAAAATTACTCTGGGATCTCTCTGCCTAGAGGAGCCCACATCAAATCTTGGTGCCTGTTTCGTCCTTGTCTCCCATTTCTCAGCAAGCTCTGTTCTTTCCCCCCATTTCTCAATAAATTTTTACTGGCCTAACTAAACTGGCATGTTCTTAAATTCTTTTATGCAGCTCATCTTCTCCTCATTTAAATAGTCCTCCTAGGGAGTCCAGTCTGCCCAGGATATCTGTAGAAAGCTGCAGAAACTTTCCCTGGGCCCCCAAACTTCCATTAACTTCCTTTTAGAAACAGCTTTCTCAGTTTTCAACTATCAAGAGCATGCTGCCAAGATGGAGAAGGTAAGGAGGGGGGGGCACAGGGCCGGGACATGCTCACCTTTTAACTGCTGCCATTAAAGGCACCCGTCACCTCAGGGTGACCCGAATCCAGGTTCCACATCAGTAGGAACCTGGTCCCAAACTGCCTCACCATGTGGATCTGGGGCCTTGCCCCAGGGGAGAATGGAAGGGGCCTGAAGCCATGTGTGAACCATCAACCAGAGTCGCCCTGGTAAGATTGTTAATATCTTAATTAACATGGGAGCCGATTACTCAGTCCCAGCCTGCAGTGGGGACCTCTCTAACTTTGGTTGTACCTAATGATGGGAGTGAATGGGAAATTAAGATCTTGGCCATCTTACTAAACCTCTCCCCTGTAGAATAAGGAACCTCCTCATGGGCCATCAATTAAGATTAAACAGTTCCTGACTATACCTAGCTCCCTCCTGCCTATTCTCTTGTAACACTCCAATCCTACCAGTGAAAAAAGCCTTCGCAGGGCTTTACCCCTTGCCAGGAGGTTACTAATGGGATACAGCCCCCAGAGCAGCTCCAGTTCGTGTCTCATTGGGGGCAGGGCTTCTCTGAACCCCTTAACTCTGTACTTAGCAGCTGCCCAGGGATTTTCTTAGAGGAATTAAGCGGGAGGGTCCTGCATGAAGTTTCTGCCGTGGACAGACACTGGGAGCTTTGCGTCCAGGTGATTCTAAAGTCAAGTCTTTCCCTAAGCCAAGCTAAGTGTGTAAAATTCTCTCCTGTTCTAATCCGTGCTTGCTTTAACTTTGTTAGCCTGCTCATGCCTAGGAACTCGTAAAGCAGATTTGGGGTTCACCTATTACAAACTGGATAACAGTGAAAGGTAACCTAAAAATGAGTTTAAATGCCAATACTATCTTGCAATTGAATTTGATGTATAATTTACAAGTGGAATTAGGTCAACTGTGGGAAAAGCAGAAAAACTCAGCAAAGTTGTTACTAATAAAATGCTTTTAGTTGCTTAGTTAATAAACAGAAGTACCCAAATTGTTTTTAAGTGGGAACTTACTAGAAACTAACTAAGAGTTAAGATCATTATATAGATGCCTTTATATTATAAAACAGCAGAAGGATAATATCTGAAATTGCTATAGTTGAGTGGATTTAGCCTAGACCTACTACTGTAGGTATAATCTTAGACTAATTCACCTTTGTTTTTGATTACTTTGGGTCTAGCCTCACCCCTTGCCTTTGCTTATGGTTATTTTGTGATAAGTTCTATCCCCTATGGCTCAGGGAAAGCAAACTTGAGACACCCCTGTCTTCTATCCTTCCCCTGGAGCCAATAACCCTGCTTTCTCTCATGGCTCCAAGTGTGGACTAAATTGCTGCCTGGTGGAATTCTCGACCCTTGGGGTTGAATGTCCACTCTTCCAGTCCAGCAGCCACTGGAGACCTGTTATCTCTGAGGACTGAGGAGTGTGGGGACGGGAGGCTCCCACCTTGACTGAGGTTCCTAAAAGTGGCAATTCATGAGAGAACCCAGTTTCCCTGAGGCTTCAATGACCTCAGTGAGCATATACTGGAATTAGTGTTTTTCAACCAAGGTCTGCCAAAGTAAAAATGGGAAAACAGCAAAGTTCTTATAAGCAAAGTAAAAGAAAATTGTATTTAAAGCATTGGGGACAATTTGGTTATAAGGGATGCTGGATTTTGTCAAATGCCTTTTCTGTGTCGATTGAGATTATAATGTGGTTTTTTTTTCCTTCAATTTGTCAATGTGGTGTACTACATTGATTAATTTTCTTATGTTGAACCAGCCTTTCATACCAGGAATAAATCCCACTTGGTCATGATGTGTAAGTCTTTGATATGCTGTTGGATTTGATTTGCAAGTATTTTGCTGAGAATTTTTGCATCTATGTTCATTAGAGAGATTGGTCTGTAATTTTCTTTTCTTGTAGTATCTTTAGCTGGCTTTGGTATTAGGGTGATGTTGGCTTCATAAAATGTGTTGGGTAATTTTCCCTCCTCTTCAATTTTTTAGAAGAGTTTAAACAGGATTGGTGTTAATTCTTTTCAAAAAATCTTGGTAGAATTCACCTGTGAAGCCATCTGGTCTTGGACTTTTCTTTTTTGGGAGATTTTTGATGATGGATTCAATCTCTTTAAATGTGATTGTTTTGTTAAATTTTTATATTTCTTGCATCATCAGTGTAGGTTGTTTGTGCATTTCTAGGAATTTGTCCATTTCATCTAGGTTGCCTAGTTTGTTGGCATACAGTTTCTCATAATATCCTCTTATGATTCTTTTTATTTCTGTGGGGTCAGTTGTAACTTCCTCCATTTCATTTCTGATTGTATTTATTTGCATCTTCTCTCTTGCTTTCTTTGTTAGTCTAGCTAGGGGTTTGTCGATTTTACTGATCTTCTCAAGGGACCAGCTTTTGGTTTTGTTGATTTTCTCTATTGTTTTTTTGTTCTCAATTTCATTTATTTCTGCTCTAATCTTTATTATTTCTTTCCTTCTGCTTGCTTTGGGATTGGTTTGCTGTTCTTTGTCTAGTTTCTCTAGTTGTTCAGTTAAATCTTTGAGTTTAGGTCTTTCTTCTTTTTTAATATAGGCATTTTGGGCTCTAAATTTCCCTCTCAAGACTGCCTTCACTGTATCCCATAAGTTTTGATAAGCTGTGTTTGCATTTTCATTTGTCTCAATATATCTACTGATTTCACTTGCAATTTCTTCTTTGATCCACTGATTATTTAGGAGCGTGTTGCTCAGCCTCTACCCATTTGCAAATTTACTTTTTTTTCCTGTCTATTATTGATTTCCTATTTCATTATATTATGATCTGAGAAGGTGCTTTGTATAATTTCAATCATTTTATATTTATTGAGAGCTGCATTGTGTCCTAACATGTGATCTATCCTGGAGAAAGATCCATGGGCACTTGAGAAGAATGTATTACCTGCTGAGTTTGGATTTAGTGTTCTGTATATGACTGTTAGGTCTAACTCATTTATCATATTGTTCAAGTTCTCTGTTTCCTTGTTGATCTTCTGTCTAGTTGTTCCATCTAATGATGTGAGTGGGGTGTTGAAATCGCCAACGATTATTGTAGAAATGTCTATTTCTCCCTTCAGTGTTGCCAGAGTTTGTCTCATGTATTTTGGGGTACTCTGGTTAGGTGCATAGCTATTTATGACTGTTATATCTTCCTGGTGAATTGTCCCTTTTATTAATATATAGTGGCCTTCTGTATCTCTTTTAACTTTTTTGTAATTAAAGCCTGTTTTGTCTGATATTGGTATAGCTACCCCTGCTCTTTTCTGGTTACTATTCGCGTGGAGTATCATTTTCCAACCTTTCACTTTCAGCTGATTTGTATTCCTGGGTCTAAGGTGAGTTTCTTGTAAGCAGCATATGGATGGCTCATGTTTTGTTTTGTTTTTATCCATTCTGTCAGCCTGTATCTTTTGATTGGGGAGTTTAATTCATTCACATTCAATGATATTACTGCAAATGCACTATTTACTTTCTCCATTTTATTCTTTGGGTTTCATATCATATCTTATTTTTGTCTGTCTTTTTACTCTTTTGATTATCCTTTCTGCTATTCTTTCTTCTATACTCTCCTCCAACCCTGTCTCTCCTGTTTTTTTCATTCAGGTTCTAAGGCTTCCTTTAATATTTCCTGCAAAGGTGGACTCTTTTTTGCAAACTCTCTTAGTTTCTGTTTGTTTGTGAATATTTTATACTCATCTTTATATTTGAAGGACAATTTTGCTGGATAAAGAATTCTTGGCTGGCAGTTTTTCTCTTTCAGTATCCTAATTGTATCATACCACTGTCTTCTTGCCTCCATGGTTTCTGAAGAGAAATCTGCACTAAGTCTTACTGGACGTTCCTTGTACTTGATGATTTGCTTCTCCTTTGCTGCTCTGAGAATTTTCTCTTTATCTTTGACATTTGACATTCTGAGTAGAATGTGTCTTGGAGTAGATCTATTCAGATTTATTCTGATTGCGTTATGGTGTGCTTCTTAGACAGGTAAGTTCATTTCTTTCATGAGAGTTGGGAAATTTTCAGCTATTATTTCCTCAACTACTCTTTCTGCCCCTTTTCCCTTCTCTTCTCCTTCTGAAACTCCCATGACACATATGTTGTCATGCTTTGTGTTGTCATTCAACTTTGAGCCCCTGCTCAATTTTTTCCATTCTTTTCTCTCTCTCTTCTTTTCTCTCTTCAATTTTAGCTGTTCGGTCTTAGGTATCACTTATTCTTTCTTCTATCATTTTGAATCTACTGTTGTATGCCTCAAATGTGTTTTTCATCTCACCTATTGTGTCTTTCATTCCCATGAGCTGTTACTTTTCTGCTCAGGATTTCAAATTCTTCTTTGTGCTCGCTCAATGTCTTCTTGATGTCATTTATCTCTTTAATCATATTGTCTTTCAACTCATTAATTTGATTTTGGGAATTTGTGCACCTCTCGCTGATTAGTTCTCTCAAATTCTACATTCTTTTGGGGCTTTGATATATTCCTTTTCTAGGGCCATATCTTCTATTTTATTAGTATGGCTCATAATTTTTTGCTGATATCTAGGCATCTGAATAGGATTTAGTTTACTCAGATGCTCAATTTCTTTCTCTTTTGTAGAGATTTAGTGGCAGAACGCTGTGTATTACCACTGCTCTTTGATTCTTGGCTTGACCTGGATTGTTAGGATTGTCTGCTTGTTGCTCAAAACTAAGCACTGGATCCAGCAACTGATTGTAGAGTCACTTCCTAGGGCCTTGGGGAAGGAGGCTATAGAGACCAGAAAAAGCCTTTCCTACTTATTTTTAACTTTCTTGCATGCACTTCCTTGGTCTGCCAGCAGGTGGTCCTCTTTGGCAGCTCTCAGTTCAGTGCCTGGATGGAGTATATTTGTTGCAACCCAGAATGAATCAATGTGCTAGAGCTTCCTATCTGGAGGCTATGAGCCTTATAATTCAAACTCTCTCTGAGACAGTTCTCCAGCCTTCTGCGGCAGCCCCCTCCCTTTTCCCAAGTTGGAAATATTTTCACTCCCCTCTGAGTTCTCAACAATCAGTCCCTGTTTGTAGAGGAGTAGATTGGGAGGGTTGTATATATTTAGTCCCTTGCCAACTCCCAATGCAAATAATGGCACAGCCCCACCCAGCCTGGAAGGGCTCCTGGGACACAGCAGACCAAATTTGTGAGTCAAAAGCTGAGTCAGCCTTAGGTTGCATCCTTTTCTCTCCCTTTCCCTGGGGTGTCCTCAACAATTAGTCCCAGCAAGAATAGTGGGAGATTACAAGGGTCAGATTTATCCAGGCCTTCTCTGACTCCCAGGGCAAACCACTGTCTGGTCCCACCTGGTCTGGAAGGGCTGTGGGACACAACAGACCAAATATGTGGGTCAGAAGCTGAGTCAGCCTTAGGCTGTGTCCTTCTCTCTCCCCTTCCCTGGGGTGGTAGATCCCTGGAGCCCCCTTTGTCTGTAGTCGCAGGTCCAGAGGCCCAAGAATTCTAAAGTGTCTTTAGTGTGCAGGATGGTGCTGGCAGGAGCAGCCACTGGTTTCAACTCACAGGTCTGTCATTGCAATTTCCGTCCTTTGTCCCTCTCTCCTCTGGGTGGTGTCCAGCCTTCGCCTGGTGTCCTAAACCCTAGAAGATCTTTTTCTAGGTTGTTTCAGCCTGTCTTCTAGCTATTTTTCTGGAGGAGAAGAGAATCCCATATCTTTCTAGTCCATCACCTTCCTGGAAGTCTTGGGAATCTTTAGTTTTCATAAAATAATTGAGAAAGTAATTTCTCCTGTACGGCTAATGTAAAATACCTGTTAATTGATGTCATCATCATAAAAGTGTAGAAGTAAAAAGCAAACTACGAAAAAGTTAAGTTCATTTGCTGTTATAAACTGCATTGGAAGTGTTTACAAAGTGTGCAAAGATTGAAAGAGATAGACTTCAGTATTGTCAAACTCTGTTGTGCATTCAAACCAGGCCCAAATACCCTGCATGGTGTCTTTCCATTTGCGTTATTGTCTAGTTTGGTCACTGACCCCTAAAACAATAAAAGTATCTACTACATCTCTGACATGCTCCTGAAGTGGATGGAGAGTATGTTGCAGTTTCAGACTCCTGCAGCAGCCAGCGATGGCTTGATATGGTCAGATGAACAATGAATATTGCCTCCAGACTGGCTCTGTTTCATAGTGCTGAAGGGCACTATGCACCAGGCTGGTGAAACACTGAAACCTTACCTTCCTATTCTCTCTCTAGGATCAACAGTGCTGCAGCATATTGGCTGTGTGAAGGGCATACCAAGTGGAGCAACAGTTACCAGAGTACTGTGAGTAGAACTGAAACACATTTGGCATTATGGCCTGCTCCCATGGAGAGATAACATGCATGGTATTGCAAACCTGGGCTTAGATCTATTAAATGAAGCTCAAAGAGAAATTTATGCAATGATTAGTGCATTTATTTAGTATTAAGTACTGTACCTATATACCTGATGATTATTGTGATATCTCTTCTATTCTAGGTCATATGCAGAAGGATATTGAACATTAAAAAGTCCTTGTAAACTTAATTCATTTTCTAAGTAGTTAATGAACATGCTTATAAGATAAAAGAATGGCTGTCTTAATTACTGTCCTTATTTTGTTTGCCATATGCTTGTCTTGTTGTTGCCTATACTATCTTTGTGAGTTCATGTCTAGAGCAGTGCCTCTCTCCATACCTCTCCAAGCTGTCCTAAACATAACAACTGCTGTGGGAAATGGGGTTGGCAGTTTATGCCCAAACCCAGCAGGTCTACCATAGTCTCTCCCTAGAGTTAACCAACAGCATAAAGAACTCAAGGAAGAATGCTGTTTCCCATCAACTTTAGAAGGATGCAGCCTCTGAAGTCACTTGACCTTTCTCACTCTAATGGCGCAGTGTGTTATGGCTGGCCCCCCTTTTGGGGTCCACTTGGCACCATCTTCTTTATCCTTTTAGTGGGACCATGTATCTTCCAAATTCTAATAAAGTTTATTTCTCACAGAATCAATGCCTTATTAGGCATGCAGGGATTTCATCCAGTTCAACCCAGGGAGCCAGACCAGTCTTCCCTCAACCTCAGTAGAATAGCCAGAGAGATTTACACCCTCTCAGGCAGGGTCCCAGTTGGGACTCGTTCCAGGGCCCCAGATAACTCCAAACAGGCCTCCCCAATGGGCCCAGATAACCCCAACCCCATTGGCCCCACCATTGGTGGGGTAACCAATAACACCTGGGCCCCATCCCCTTAGCATTAGCAAGTGGAGGAATAATTAATAGCTTAAAAGGTGATCACACAAGCCAAAGCCTGCTCTCTCTGCCTAGAGGAGCCCACATCAAATTTCAGTGCATATATCCATCCTTCTCTCCCATTTCTCAGCAAGCTCTATTCTTTTCCCCCATTTCTCAATAAATTCTTTTTCCTGGCTTAAAAAAAATACTTTGATATATGTGTGGAGACAGAATTATAAAAGACAGGAATGGAAACTGGGGCATCAGTGAGGAAGGCATTGCTAAATCTTCAAGATGAATGTGATGGTGGCTTCAGTTAGGGTGACAGAAGTGAAGGTTGTCAGAAATGGCCAAATTTGAGATATAGTCTGAAGTTTGAATTTGTAGGACTTAGTAATGGATTAAATGTGGATGATGAGGGAAAAAAGAAAGATGAAGGATTATTTGTACATCTTGGCCTTTGTAGTGGATACATGGCTGTAAGATAGAGAATGCTGAGGGAGAAGAAGATAGAGGAAGCAGAGTCAAGAGTTTTATTCTGAGCTTGTTAGGGTGTGACATTAAGGTGGACATTTTGGATTTTAGCTTTGGAAATGTTGGACATTAGACTGGAAATATTGGGGAGGCAGTTTTATGCACAACTCTGGTGTTCAAATAAGTGGTTGAGGGTAGAGACATTCGGTAGGATATCAGACTTAGATGGTATTTAAAATTATGGGATTGGATGTGATTGGGAAGAGAGAGAACTTACAGAAAAGAAAAGAAACTAAGATTGAGCCCTAGAATACATCAATATTTAGGATGCCAGAAAGAGGAAGAGACACCAGTAAATGATGAGATGTGAATAAGCAGCAAAGTGAAAAATAAAAATAATAAATATGTTTAAAGTTCAACATAAATAAATATTCCTACATGCTAAAATTATGGAAGAAGTCTTCTTTGAAGATGAGGATCTTGAAGGTTGGATAGCATTTGGAATTCCTCACTCCTATTCTGGCCTCAGATATTTCTTAAGTGAAGATATCAACCCACATAGTTTTTAAACCAAGCTTTCTGATTCTTCATGAAGAACTAATTTTCATTTCTGATGTGGCATCTAAAGTCTAACACATTTGAGGAGTGGCCAAAGGATGGCAAATTCTTTGGGGTAAGCACACAAGTTCAGACTCACTTAAGTTTCTTTGAATTTTCAAACAGATTCTTCAAAGATAAGAAAGTATTCTGTTTATTTTATAGCATGCCTTTCCATCACATTTTTTATCCTCTCATTTATATGCCAGAGTGTCTGAGAGAATCTTTTAAAAGATCTCTAGGAGTCAGGTTAAAAGTAGACTTTTAATCTGGTACTAAACTCCAGGGATCAGGCTTGTCTTTAAGCTCAAGGTACAGCTGTTCCGAGCCTTTCAGCACCATGGAGAGAGAAGTAGATAGCACCAGCTCCATGGGTAGATGGTCCAGACTTAGTGGTTCTGACTTGGAGAAATATATAATAGGAAGAGAGGACTGGATCCTTCATTAAAATTACTTCATTGGATAAGTCTGGAGTTTCCTGTAAGATGGACAAGGATCTACATTAAAAAGAACAAAGATAGGAAGTTCTTTGATAGAAAGAGGTAGAAAAAAGGGGAAAGGGAAAAGTCAGCACAGAAACTAGAGTTATGCCCATAATCTGTTAAGTGATTTTTCTTTGGAATCTGGAGAAAAATCACATTTCATGCACAGGTTTAACTATTACTTTTCTATGTTGTGTAGTAAGAAATCATGAAAGAGTTTTATATAGACCAAAAAAATTATAGCTTGTCTTCAGTGGAAAAGTAAGCATTTTCTAGCACACCCTTCAGGATTACCTGAATGTATGAGGTTGCTGCCTTTCATTGTCTTTAAGCTGTTTACAACTCTGTAAATTGTAGTCATGCAAATGACTTTTGTCTACATACATGCAAATAACTTCTA
Source organism: Cabassous unicinctus (assembly GCA_029593785.1). Classification (NCBI taxonomy): domain Eukaryota; kingdom Metazoa; phylum Chordata; class Mammalia; order Cingulata; family Chlamyphoridae; genus Cabassous; species Cabassous unicinctus. The sequence goes on from JAQZBX010005150.1 coordinate 47,846, forward strand.
TAGAGTAGAAGGAAGGTTGAGTTCCTTCCTGACCACCCCCACTGCCACCCTCCTGTGAAAAACACTGTTTTGCATCTGTTTGTAAATTCATGTCAGCATTCCTGATTAACCTTGATTTGTTTGGCACTTTGAATTCTCCTTTGACCGAGTTGTAACATCTTACTGGTTTTCTCTTTAATTAACAAGCTAAAGAAAATCTTTATTTTATATTTTTGAGTGTTATAGTTTTACTCTTAAACGTATTTATATATATAGGTTATAATAGCCTTTTAATTACTACAACTCTTCAGGAAAGTCCTATCTAGATGCCCAAAGTATAGTGGTGATGGTGGGGAGATGATTATAAGGACAAGGCATAAAAGGTGAAGTGTTCTACTCACCTCCACCCTTTGACTGGCAACTCTGGAGAAAGAAAGTAATTTCCATTGTCTAGGGGACTGAGTGGTGGAGTGGCCAATGGAAAAGCTAGGAGGTGAGGAAAAATACACCACACTAAGACTCAAGTGTCAAATGGACAGTGTATTAGTCAGCCAAAGGGGTGCTGATACAAAATATCAGAAATCTGTTGGCTTTTACAAAGGGTATTTATTTGGTGTAGAAGCATACATGTACCAGGCCATAAAGTGTAAGTTATTTCCCTCACCAAACTCTGTCGCCACATGTTGGAGCAAGATAACTACCCATGTTCAGCCTTCGTCTTCCTCTTAAGGCTCCATGGTCCCAGCTTCTGGGATAAGTCTTGTCTCTTTTCTGGGGCTCATTTCTCTCCAGGTTCAGCTGCTCTGCTCTCCCCTGTGTGTTTACTTCCCAGGCTCCAGCTCAAAATTCCCACCACCCCCCTTCTCTGCGGTGCAGTTTTTCTGTGAGTCCTCACTGACCAAGGGGGCAGGGACTCAACATCCTACTGACATGGCCCAATCAAATCCTTAATCATTATTTAATCAACTAACAGTGAAACATCTGAATCCAATATAATTTAATATGCCCAGAGAAAAAGACCAGTTCACAAACATAATCCAATGTCTATTTTTGGAACCCATAAACAGTATCAAACTGCTACAGACAGCTCTGGAAATATATGAGGGGAAAACTTCAGATATTCCTTTATACACTAGAGGGTAGGGACCTCTAAGAGAGGGACAATAGAGAGGGCAGTTACTTGAGTAATGCATGTGTTGAGAATTACACATGAACTGTACTAAGTGGTTTGTACATCCCATTTAATCCCCATTAAAAGCATAAAATTGAGAGTATACTTAATATTATTGAATTGTAACTTGAAAGTGGTTAAAATGGGAAATTCTAAGTTGTATATGTGTTACTACAATAAAAGCTAAATAAAAAGTAAAAGCACAGAGTAAGTTTACTTATTCTCTTCTGCAGATTTAGAAACTAGTGCTCAAAAACATTTAACATAAATTAAACACCAATCTTGGAATAAAAATAAAGTCACAATTTCATGAAGTTACAGTATATCCCTCATTCTAGTACCTACTTACTATGTGGGATGTCTAGCGAACTTCCCTAGGACATTCAGCCAGATCTGTCTCACATTTACTTCTGGGCTCAGTGCTCTCCCCTGCTATGCAATGCTTGAGCATTCCCTATGGCTTCAACTTCCAGTGATAATTTCTCCAGCAAAGACCTGTAAACCCCTCACAACTCCATGCTAGCATTTTCCCGCTGCTCTTGCTGCTGCTGGCCCTGCCATTATTACCATCTCCTTGTGCAAGCTTCACTGCACAAGTGTTACATTGCACTGAATTTGTTCCACTGGCTCATACCACTCTGCACTAAATGCACAATCTGGTGCTGGCCCTGGGACAGAGATTGTTACTGAGCCCTCTAAAGTCACTCAAATTCAGCTGCTTCTGGCACTGTGGATAGCCACTAACAGTGAGTCCCCACCTTCCTGCCTGTGGCAATTTGAGATTGTTTATGAATTCCAAAAAAAGAGAGATTATGTTTGTAAATTGGTCTGCTCCTCTGGGTGTGATACCCTTTGATTGTATTAAGTTCAGTGAGATGTCTTTGATTAAATTATGTTAAGATTAGGGCTTTGATTTGACCATGTCAGTAGGGTGTAATTCAGTTAAAGTCCCTACCCCCTTGGTGGGCAGATATAAATGGAGATTCACTCAAGAAGACACAGAAGAGGCACAGGCAGAGAGCTCTACAGATACGGCAGTGGAAAGAACCTTGATCCTGTCGCTCTGGAAAGAGAGATGAACATTTGCCTGGTAGTTTGCAGCTGAAGAGAACAGAGCAGCTGAGGTGAGGAAGCCCAGAAAGAAACAGACCCTATGCCAGCCTACAGCTGAGATAGGAAGAACCTGGGTCCACGGAGTCTTAAGAGGAAGAAGGAAGGAGACCAGGCCCACCATCTTACTTCAACACGTGGCAACTGACTTGGGTGAGAAAGTACCTCTTATGGTACCTTGAGTTGGACTATTTAGGGCCTTGTAACTGTAAACTTTTACCCCAAATAAATACCCTTTATAAAAAAACAACAGGTTTCTGGTACTTGGCATCAGCACTTCTTTGGCTGACTAATACACTGCCATACTCAGAAAATAACTCCAAAGCCCTGCTTTCTTGAGTCTCTCACAGAGATTTTGAATGGAAACCATTCATTACTGTATATAGATATAGCTTTTGTATTTTTTAAAACATAGCTTCTTCTTCATTCAAAGTGGACACAATCCCACAGGGAGCTGAGCCAAGGACAAACTATCTGAATGGCAGAAATCATGCCATACTCAAAAGCATAGTTGTCTTGGGTCACTTAATATAAAAGAAAATAACCCTATGTAGCTCACAGTCCTCTAAGAGAAGTATTGAATTGCAGTTCACTGTATTAACAGCTGTCCATTTGATAACCCTACAGCAAAAAAAGGATACAATTCTGGCCAGTAGACTGTTTAAGATAATGAGGATGTGTGTAATATTTTTCAAACTTTAATTCAAATTTGTTTTAATACACTAAAGACTTAGTACTTAAAACAATGAGTTTTAGTTATAAGGCAGTCAGTCATACGGAAGACCTCTTTCACAGAAGATGCTCGATATTGAGGCATCAGTAGAAAATAGGAGCAGTATCACATTTATTTTCTGCACAGATTATAGCACAATGTTTCTGCAAAGTAGGGATCCAATGTTCAATTCATTCAATTATGAATTTAATCCACATAATTGGTGGGGAGTATAACTAAATATATACGCAATCGATGTGTGGCTATAGCAAACCATCTCTAATGAAGCTATGGACAGAATAGTAGAAATTATTCCAATGGACAAACCATAAATTCTGGATGATATTAGAAAGAAAGAAGCAAGCAAATTCAGAGGAAATGCAAGTCCTGCTTCCAGATGACAAAGATTGTTACTTTTTTGGTGGTGATTTGTCAGGTATTATGACTTGAGAAGCCAATGAAAAATTTTAATTTTGCCACAGGAATTCCTCTTTCTCTCAAGATCCTACATGGTGACTTGGAGGGGAGCAAGGAGCACAGACACTGATATTGGCCCAGTTTTTAGATGCAAAATACCTTAGGAAGGGGGTCAGCAAATTACCTAGTGGACCAAATTTGGCCCACCCACTGTTGTTGTAGATAAAGTTTTATTAGAACACACCTACACTCATTCATTTACTTATAATTTATAGCTGTGTTCCCTATTCCCACTACAAGGACGAAGTTGATTCATTGCCACAGAGACCATATGGCCCTTTGCAAAAAACATTTGCCAATCCTTGCCTTAGGATATTAAATAAAACTGTGAGATCTGCTGCATCTAGTGAAAGACCTATCTGGAAAATTCCAAGCTAACAAGCCTTATAAAGGTTAAGTATATATAGACTCTAAGCTTGAAACCAGATGACTGGATTTTGGGGAACTAAAGTCCTCAATGACTCAATTTTTTATCCAAGCTTATCCTGCTGAGCACCACAAAGTTGACCTACTGTCTTCTCTACTGTGGATCAAATATTTCTTGGCATCTGCTGTTTCGTACTCAAATCCATTCAGATTAAGGGAGAGGCAATTATTACGGGAGATTATTTCAGTTGAATATACCAATGCTGTTAACCTGAGTGTTCCCTGCAGCAGACAATACCTGCAAAAGTTAAAATGGACAGACATTCTAATGTGAAAACTGCACCACTGAAATAATATGACCCTTTCTCCCACCTTTGTGCCACACTTTCTAATACAAATGCCAGAGCAGGGCTTAAACTCTGTGATGGGCATTAAATTTCCTATTGTGAAAAGTTTAATTTCATATATAAGATTTTGTTTAATATTGTATATGTGTGAATAACATTCCCTATATAACATATACTTCTCATTTTTTCAGCATTGCCCAAAAGGTTTCCAGGAAACACAGGTTTAGGAAAGAACTGGATTGGCACCATGAGTGGCAGTGGCAACTTCTGGTTCTGGGGGACAGTGTAACTCTAATGTCCAAGTCTCTCACTCCAGTATGAATGGAGGGCATGGTGTGAATTAAGGACAGATAACACTGAGGGCATTACACAGGGAAGGGGAGCAGCTTGAGGGGGAGTCTGGATGATAGTTGATAGCTTCAATAAAAATATCTGCTCAGAATAAATATATGCAGAGCAATTTGTTTTTAAAGCAAAGCCATCATGTATTGAGAATGTGTTAGGGTTTGTATCAAAACTTTTATACTTTAAATTGCACTGATTGTGTGCATACTGGTCATGCCATAATATTAAGTAAAACTGCTTTCAATTAAAATAATATATATCTATTTTTTTTCTTAGACTAGATATGCTTGAGCAAGGAAAGAAGACCCTTCTATGTTACCTGGTACCACTTTCGATCCCCCATCTTGTGTTTTGCTCCTCCATTTTGCTTGCAGCAGCATCAGAATGACAATTTCTTTCCATCCTTGCTCCTCAGAAGGAAATCAGGGAGCCACAAATTTTGCCCACAAATTATATCAATATGTCCAATCAATTTTCTCCTTAGGACCAGCAGTATTATATAAACCCTTCTTTCCCCACACAGTTATCTCTATTACTGTGCTCACAATCTCTTTTGACAGAAGAAAGGAAAACATTATACTACATGGATTTTTTAAAAGCTTTAAAACGCAAATGCCTAGCCAGTATAACAACTAAATATAAAATTAATTTTCATTGTATGTAATCAGAGGCACATCTGAAAATATAAATAACAGATTGCTCCACATTTTGAAGAAAGGATGGAGACTCAGGAACCATTGGAAGAGATTGTCTAAGGAGAAGCTTAAATCACAAGTGACACACTTCACATACTTCAGCTCTCTTAAAAAGGGGCTCAGTATTATTGGTGGAATTTCCACTTCAAAAAAGGTGAGAAAATTAATAATATTATTCTTTTCTAAATATTTTAATGCCTTCTTGCACTCTTCTGTGTTTCATTATTTCCCCATACTTTTGTGGTTCAATAATTTAAGAAGTAACACATAACGACCATATAGAGAAAATGGCATTTGTGGATCACTAAGAACTTTTGCACAAATCAAATAAGTTGTAGTTCAAGCTTGCTTTGAAAGCAATTATTACAAAATTTATTTTCTCTCCTCTTTCTGATTGATGATAATCACTGATTATTATTTGGGGTGACAGAAATCCTGCAATAACTTAGGTCTCTGTCATTATTTATTAACATATAGATTTCTTCTCTAGTTATATAAAGAGTGTGCAATTGCCAAAGTACTATTCACTTTACACTGAAAAGGAATATTACTTATTTATTGTATCAAGGGTCAACTTTTGATATAATTCTTAAACAGCTTGTTTTCAGAGGATATCTACATGTACAATTTTAGCTTAATCCATTAAACTAGTGGATAATCTAATCTCATGTCTTGGGAGGAATGACTCTGAAAAATATTTGTAAATGTGACAAAATCTTTTTGGATGGGTGAAAGTCTGGCAGCCTTACTTTTGACTCAGCCCCACCATGAATGACAACAAATGGTTCAGGAATTCCTACCTATCTCTTGAATTTAAATAGAGACACTGAGACATGGGTCAATGCACTCTGAGGAGCCAAGGAAGAGAGTCATTGCAAGGAAGGGCAAATTAAAATTATGGAGAATAAATTAGACCAGATATGTAAAAAGAAGAAAAGAAACCATTTTGCCTAAAAGATACTGAAAGAAAAAATGGTCTCAGACAGAAGCCTTGTTTCCAACTACAGTCCTCCCAAGACCTGAATGTATTTATCCATACTTTCATACTAAGACACTGTTTTTGTTTAAGGAATCTTGAGTAGTGTTTTTGTCTGGTAGCCTGCCAAAATGCAATATAACAGAAATGGGTTGGCTTTTACAATGGGGATTTATTAGTTTATGAGCTCACAGTTCTGAGGTCATGAAAATGTCCAAATCAAGGCACCATCAAATGTTGCTCTCTCCCCAAGACCGCTGCTAGTGATCCTGGGCCCTTCTCTCACATGGCAAGGCACACGGCAGTGTCTGCTGGTCTCTCCTTTCTCTTCTGGATTTCACTGCCTTCAGCTTCTGGCTTCCTCTGGCTTTCTTTCTACTCCTATGGTTTTTCTCTCTCCTCTTCGGTGCCCTTCTCTCTGTGAGCTTCTGTGAGTTTCTCTCTGATTCTCGGTATTCATTCCATTTATAAAGGACTCCAGTAAGAGGATTAAGACCTACCCCAGGTCACACCCTACTGAACTAACCTAATCAAAATGTCCCATCTACAAAAGGTTTATACCTACAGGAATGGATTAGCTTTAAGGACATGATTTTCTGGTGTCCACTCAGCTTCAAACTGTGACAAGCAGGTTTCAGTCCCTTGCAGCCAATAATCTCTGCCTAGAATAGATATTGGTACCAAGGAAACAAGCTATAAATCCTCAAAGCTGTGAATCTGCCAGTGGTGTTGACAAAGCAATGCAGGGGAAGGCTGAAAGGGGTAAGAAACTATCTGTAGTTAATAGTGTGGAAGTACCTAATTTATTTATTGTAACCTCAAGGGATCTCTCTCAGACGACTGAAAGAAAACTTTTGGAGTCCTGGTAGCAGACTATGAGATAAATGTAATGAGTCCTTATGGCAGTAAATAAAGTTTTAGTAGGGAAAAAATTTTGCTTCAATCCAAGATTGGCCTGTTAACAGTAAACTGTGAAAAATCAAGTGCCCACACTAGTATAAAGGTATGTAGGGTTGTCAGTAGGAGAAAGAAAAGGGGGCCAAGATTTGGGTCAACTCGATAGTGGAAAATGAGATTTGATATTCTCTCCTAGAGGAAAATTAGCTGTTAGAGATTTCCAGAGGAATCAGGGACTTGGGGGAGTCAGAGGAATCAGGAAGTCAGGGAAAAGGCATTTCAGAAGTAAATCTGAGAAGCTGGGGAGCTCTACCATATTCTCTAATGGGACAGCAAGAATCCCCCAAATACAGGGGCAGTGGCTAGTAAAGGAGGATGAACCATTGACAGGCCTTGATATTGATGACTGTTCTTATGAAACTTTACTTTTGAAATTGAAACTTAGCCTAGTATTAAATACTGCCTAAGAGTTACCTCCTGAGAGCCTCCTTGTTGCTCAAATATGGCCTCTGTCTAAGCTAAACTCAGCATATAAATGCATTACCTTCCCCCTGCCTCGGCATGGGACATGACTCTCAGGGATGTGCTTCCCAGGCACCAAGGCATTACTACCAAGCACCAACTAGCAATGCAACTGGAAAAAGACCTTGACCAGAAAGTGGAAAGGGTAAAGACAAATGAGTTTATATGGCTTCACTTCAAAGTGAGTCGGGAGATCATTCCAGTTGTTACGCTTATGCACATCTCAGCAGGTTCTCACTGACTGCCAAAGTAAATATTGCCTAAAATAGTGGGGCTTCTGAGGGCTCTGGAGACATCCAGACACTATAGGCATGGCAGACAGCTCAGGAGTTTGGTGCCTTGCCAGGGGGCCTTACGTTGAAACTTATGCACCCCAATGTGACAGAGTTGGACTCAGTTGTGGTTTCCCTACACATGGCTCTTCTGTTCCTCCTATTTGAATCTAGAGTTAGTACTAGAATGATAGGTTTATGTTCAAAAGGCTTAAATCTTTGGGCTGTCCATGTGCCAGGTAGACCCTGAATCTCAACAGAGTTGCAACACCTACTCTCCAGTTCATTGGATTCACCCAGGATTACTAACAAGAAGATGATGATGGACAATGCCCATTCCAAGGAACAGAGAGAGTCTACAATTGCAAGCAAGATAGTCCCATCCATCTGCCTCATGTGATCTAAGTCCCCTCTCAATTAGAGGCAGAGTGGGCATCACCATCCCAGAATCCTCAGGATTGGGGAATGAACGATGGACTAGAGTAGACTTACTGTTATTCTACTATAGACTTATTGTGATTCTAGCAATGGAAGAACACTGATCATTGATGTGGAGGCAGTGGCCACTGAAGGTTCTGAGGGGAGGGAAAGGGAAAAACAATGTAATATGGGGGCATTTTCAGGACTTGGGAATTGTCCTGAATGACATTGCAATGACAGATACAGGCCATTATATATCTTGTCATAACTTACAAAATTGTGCAGGAGACAGTGTAAACTACAATGTAAACTATAATCCACTCTTAGAGCTTAGTAGCAACACTCCAAAATGTGTTGCTCAATTGCAACAAATGTACCACACTAATGAAGGATGTTGTTAATGTGGGAAAATGTGGTAGGGGTAGGGAGCAGGGCATATGGGAATCCCCTATATTTTTTATGTAACAAAAATTTAAAAGTATATATATAAAGAAGTAGATCTGGTTTACATGCAAAACCAGATTTAGCTACAAAGAGATCAAAGAAATCTCATGACTTTAAAACATCCTCTTCATTTAATTCTTTTAATACATATGTGTTTTCTTATAATTTCTAAGGATAAATTCTTTACAAATAAAAAGGAAGTTATATACTTAAAAAAAAAAAAAGAAATCAGCTTTAGGAAGCCTATGTTCTTTTCCATAGTGTCCTAGAAGAGAGAACAAAGTCACAGGGAAAATGAGGTGGCATAAACTGGAAAAGTGAGTTAAAACTTGGGGTTAATAAGAAGAAAATATAATGAGAAGGATTCAGGATTAGATCTCAGAAGTAGTCCTGAGGCTATTAAATGACAGGAAATCCCTCTTTTCCCTACAAGAGCATTCCAGAGAGCAGAGGGACAGGGGTAGGAGTAGAAGAGTTGTGGGGGCAAGAGAATGCCAATCAAAGCAACTCAGTAGATAAAAATATGAGGCAATAGCATTCATAGCTTCAAAAAATGTTTTTAAAATCATTGTTCTCTACTTTGGGGCAATTCTAAATATCTGACATCTGATGGAAACACCTACACCATTGAAAACTGCTCTTCAGTCTCTCACTACAGTGAAATTGGAAAGAAATAACATTTTTCCCTCTGACAATTCAAGTAAAATGATTACAGACTATTCGCAGTTACTTTTTTTTTTTTTAAAGATTTATTTATTTTATTTATTTATCCCCCCCTTGCTGCTTGTGCTGCTGTGTCCATTCGCTGCGTGTCTTCTCTGTGTCTGCTTATCTCCCCCTTGCTGTGAGGTCTTGCCGCATCAGCCCACGGTGCTGGGAAGCGAACCCGGGGCCTCTCATATGGTAAACAGGTGCTCTATCCATTGCGCTACACCCGCTTCC